>CM067902.1:12723607-12998607 GCA_034621355.1 Mycalesis mineus
TAAAATGAAGGTGGAAAATACAACACATTTTATGCCTAATTTTAAAATTATGTTTTGTTATTTTTAAACGACTTCAAAAAAAAGGCGTTTCTCAATTCGACCGTATATATTTTTTTTTTTTTTTATGTGTGTTCGCGCATAACTTCGTCGTTTATGAACCGATTTTGATAATTCTTTTTTTGTTGGAAAGAAGATAATCCGGTGGTGGTACCATGACAAGGAAACCAGGATCTGAAGATGGGATCCTGGAGAAAACGAGGGGAACTTTCAAAAATTGTAGGGACAACAAGTACGTTTGTTAATTTTTCCGGTAATATTTAAAAGCACTACAATTTGATGAAGTGTCTGGAGTCGATCTGATGATGGAGCCGATCTATATATAAGAGAACTCCGTAACGTTTTACAGTAGCTACCTTGTGTTTGGCTCGATTAATTTGTCTCAATGAGAACTTTACATTTAGATAGGCTGTGACTGTCATTGAGGGTCTGGTGATGAAGACGACGTACAGTTAAGGGAGCTCCGTAACCTTTTACAGTAGCTACCTTGTGTTTGGGCTCGATTAATTTGTCTCAATGAGAACTTTACATTTAGATGGGCTGTGACTGTCATTGAGGGTCTGGTGATGAAGACGACGTACAGTTAAGGGAGCTCCGTAACGTTTTACAGTAGCTACCTTGTGTTTGGGCTCGATTAATTTGTTTCAATGAGAACTTTACATTTAGATGGGCTGTGACTGTCATTAAGGGTCTGGCGATGAAGACGAGGGACAGCTGAGGGAGCTCTTTAACGGTTTACAGTAGCTACCTTGTGTTTGGGTCGATTAATTTGTCTCAATGAGAACTTTACATTTAGATGGGCTGTGACTGTCATTGAGGGTCTGGTGATGAAGACGACGTACAGTTAGGCGCTCCGTGACGTTTTACAGTAGCTACCTTGTGTTTGGGCTCGATTAGTTTGTTTTCATGAGAACTTTACATTTAGATGGGCTGTGACTGTCATTAGGGGTCTGGCGATGAAGACGAGGGAGAGCTGAGGGGCAGTTTAACGGTTTACAGTAGCTACCTTGTGTTTGGGGTCGATTAATTTGTGTCAATGAGAACTTTATATTTATATGGGCTGTGACTGTCATTAAGGGTCTCGCGATGAAGACGAGGGACAGCTGAGGGAGCTCTTTAACGGTTTACAGTAGCTACCTTGTGTTTGGGCTCGATTAATTTGTCTCAATGAGAACTTTACATTTAGATGGGCTGTGACTGTCATTGAGGGTCTGGTGATGAAGACGACGTACAGTTAAGGGAGCTCCGTAACGTTTTACAGTAGCTACCTTGTGTTTGGGCTCGATTAATTTATGTCTCAATAAGAAGTTTGAAAGGTTATAGTTTCCAGTTAGTTTAATGTTTACTAAGTCATGATCCAATGATCTACGAAAACTCGAGGAAACTCTTTAAACTTTATATTCACTTTTGCAGGGGCGTCGGAATGTTATAAGTAGGTAGTGATTATTGGTACTTATGGTTTAGTTCGAGTAGGTTTATTAGTATGTTCGTTGTTGATAAAGCACTAAAAAGTATGAAATAAAAAATTTTTAACAAAAAATAAAAATGCCTTCAAAACGCACTAAAAAGTAAAAAATAACTACGTCATTTACTTACTTTATTTTTATCAATCACGTTATGAAGTCGGTGCCACCCGAGCTTTCTACTTTAAAGTCTTTAACTAAACTTGGATGGCACCGACTTCATAGATGTGGTTAAGTAAATTAAAGTAAGTAAATGACGTAGTTATTTTTTACTTTTTAGTGCGTTTTGAAGGCGTTTTTATTTTTTGTTAAAAATTTTTTATAAAAAATCTTATTTAAAATATATTGAATATATTAATTAGTTTTAAGCTTACTAATCGAATTTATTGTCATGAATCCGTCATAAACTAGTGAATTAAAAAAAATAGGTGTAAAATGACTAGTGATTTCAACCTTCATTTGTTGACAAGTATTCTCAACCGAGTTTGGCTTTAGTATAACTGATCTATTATTATGGGTAATCCAACGTATTAAGGTAAAAACGATAATGTTTACTTGATTCTTCCTTCGTCGCAGCATCAGGCAGGAAGTACCAGGGCAGTACGCACAGGGTGGCCACAGTGGTATAAGTGATGAGGAGCACCCGGCGATGTCTGTAGCCCCACCACGAGACGAAGGGGGCCGCCACCAGAGACTCGAACAACGCTAATGTTATTATGGCAACATCTGAAAACGAGAGTTCAGTGTGATTTAAAAATTAACCGAACCGAGAAATCTATAATTATTTGTAGTAATTTATTACAGTTCTGAAATTTTATAAGAAAATATTAATTTTATAGATATTACGCGTGTTACCTTAATCACAAAAAGTTATATATAGTTTTGATTTGTGTTTACTTCTCTTCGACCTACAATTTGATAGTTAGTAACTAACTATTAAATAATTTATTTGCAAACAACACTATCAAGTTCTTGGTATATTACAAGTTTCGGGCCAGCGCGGAATACACTCGAAAAACATAATAAATACTAAGGCCCTGAGATGGCCAAAACTTTGCCTGTTTGTTCTTTGACCACCTACCCACCTGCTTGGAGTGTGGATTACTTACCAGTGCTATACCCCGGAAGGTCTCCAGCCCTGACGTCCTGTTTGATCATTCTGTATGCGGTGATCTCTCCAATCGTGACCGCCAGAACGATACCCATCAGGATTCCACGCAGCTGCGCTGCTCTGAAGTTTTTTGGGTTCATCCATAACTTTACACAGGTGACAACTGTTGATGAAATAAAAAAATTGTTGTTTATACACGGTTTTTATACAAATTAAATTAATTAAACACTGTTACTTTACTCTTAATTACCCTCTACACTTGAGGTATGTTTGGAAATTTGAAAGGATGTACCCGCACGGTAAATTCGGAATGGAATAAAAAATTTTAACAAAAAATAGAACAGACTCGAAACGCACTAAAAAGTAAGAAATAACTGCGTCATTCAGTTGCTTTAATTTACTGAAGCATATCTATGAAGTCGGTGCCAGCCAAGTTTTAGGAACATTTATTTAATGTAGTAAAGCAGTTTGTGGGTTCTAGGTAATGTTCTTAAAGTAGAAACCTTGGCTGGCACCGACTCCTAGATATGCTTAAGTAAATTAATACCCCAGTGCAATTAGCCTTAAAAATAACAAAAAGTACAAGATAATCGCAGTAGGATGAAACCCATTAGAAAATGAGGAGAATATCATAAAAAAAGGAAAAATAAATTACGGGCGATCTGAAGTCGGGAAGGGGTAGAGGGTGAGGGTTTAGGGATAAAAAACGGATTTTCTCGTTTTCCGGCAAAACTAAAAGTCCTACGAAGAAGAGTTGAATGGCAAAGTTGTAGGTATATAAAAAGATATAAAACTTTTGTTCCTACACTTTTTTCACATAACCTCAAAGTTTGTCTGAAAAATTCAAAAGATTTTCGTTTTTTATTTTTATCTTTTACAAATAAAATTTTATTTTCATAAAATTTTGTGAAAATTTGCCTTCTTATGTCCCAAACACGCTATAATTTATTTGATTTGAAATATTTATTTTTTCACCTTATTTTGAATGAATATCGAAAAAATAACCTAATTTTCAACCGAAAAATTGGCCGTCAAAATATGATTTTTTCCAAAAAATTCATGTGCTTTCTGCTCGTTAAAATCTCCATTTTCCGATGGCGAAAATATATATATCACCATAGTAAACCTTCTCAGAAAAGAAGTATGTAGACCCAGTAAGGCCCAGATCCGCCTAGCCCCGTCCCTACATTTCTATGTTGACATTGTAATGTGACCTTTTTATGGGCTAAAATGTTTTGTAGGTATTTCGTTGGTATACCTGAGTAACCTAGTTATCTTAAAATAGTAATAAATAGGCATCTATGCCTGTTACGTGCAGCCAAGTCAAGGACGCTGCCGTGTAAGCGATGGCCTAAAAACCTGCACACTGAACCAGTCGCACGAGGCGCTTACGCAGCAAGATCTACATGCAAGTCTCACGTGAACCGCTGCTACCTCTAAAGTTAGGAGCCTACGAGAATCACTTCTTGATCGATCGCCGATCGGTAGTCACCTTAGGCTTAGCTAGGATGTAGAAGATCAATCGTGATCTTTAGTATGTAGAAGATCAATCGTGATCTTTAGTATGTAGAAGATCAATCGTGATCTTTAGTATGTAGAAGATCACTTCACACACATCGAAATCACACATCACACAGAACGAAAAACTTGGTTTTTAGTGCGTTTTGAGTCGATTCTATTTTTATTAAAAAAAAATTCATTTCTTACTTTTTAGTGATTTATCGCCAAGTAACGTACTCGTACTATACTGTCATAGTATATTTTACGGCACTAGTAGCCAAAAAGCTGATACTGAGACAATAACCGAAACCGCTGTAAGCGTGCCTCCAAAATTTGAAGAGTTCGTTCAATTTCCCCAGGATATCATCATCAGATCCTAACATGATGACAATGGGACCACCTTGAAATTATGCCCTTTGTAATAAAAAAAATAATTATCAAAATCGGACAATTCTGTAAAAAGTTATGCGTGGTCATACATACAACCTCCTCCGTTTTTTTTCGTCGGTTAAAAATAGCTAGAGACCTGAATGCAGAGAGGAGCAAGCCGCGACAAATTCGGAGAGCAGTAAATTGTAACTGATTGGCTATTGTTGCATTATTTATAGTTATCTCTAATTAAGTGAACTGCACGTTCTTTGGAGAAATAAATATCTTTAAAACGAAAGACCATTATCCATCACATCATGTTGTGGGGGGGGAGAGACATAAATTAATAATTAGAAGGCGTGAACTACTGACTACTACGTCTGAAGCCTTACTTTTTGAGCATTTTGAGGAATCATTTGACGAAGTCATCGTGTCGGTTCCCAGTAAGTGTTGCTCTTCTCGCTTCCGTGTTTTGGGGATGCTATCGCTTCTGTTTCCGTTATCCTGCTTGAAAATAA
The DNA here is from genome assembly GCA_034621355.1 of Mycalesis mineus. Classification (NCBI taxonomy): domain Eukaryota; kingdom Metazoa; phylum Arthropoda; class Insecta; order Lepidoptera; family Nymphalidae; genus Mycalesis; species Mycalesis mineus. Next base: position 12,728,626 of record CM067902.1, read on the forward strand.
AAATACTTAAACTTTTTGAAAATCCAAAAGTGCACGTAAACATAAAAGTTTTAACTTAAGTTGGAATCAGTATTCGGAACACTTATTACAGTTTAAATTAAAAACTTTTATTGAAATCGTATAAGTCTAAAGGCATTTTTTTGTTAATTTATCTGATTTTATTCTTAACTATATCTAAGAAATTAGCGAATTTAGAGATTTGGAAAGTTGAGATTGTAGGTTCAGTAAAACTGAAAAAAAGAAGAAAGAAAAGAAAAATGATTGGGTCAATTTTTTTAATAACTCTCCATAAAATGTATCTGAGGTCCTCACATCTTTTAAAATCTGTATTCTGCCGTGAAATACAATTTAATAATGCAGTAGAAAAATCGTCAAGATCATTAAAATTATTCAGTATGGAGGAAGATCAAAAAAGAGACAGATTGAGTTGGTGTGATTTGAGTTTGAAGAGTTGTCGTTTAAAGATATAGTTTTATGTATATGGAATAGTAATGTGGTGCTGATCCTACTTAAGTAACACGGGATGAGGACAATGAGATTCTCTACTAAAAACAACAAATTTGTAATGACTTTTGCAATTGGAAATTGCCGAATGAACGGTTTATAAATGCTCCTGTCATCATGATAATTATATTTTAATAGATATTATAATTAAGATAGTTGGTAGTTTGCTACTTAGATAATCGCTTACAATACAAAGTCGAAAGGACACAAAAATGTATGGAAGTCTGTCCCAGAGATGTCCAAAGATGATGTATAGGTATGTCATTAAATAGTACAGATCTTCTATTTAAATAGTAATAAAGTTACTTGTAGCTAAGCAGTCGCTGATAAAAGTTATGAAGGTTGACTTTTCATACTACGACGACGGTCAAGAGATCCAGAACACAAAAATCGATTAAAATTCTTATATTTTTGATATATTTTCAATTGATTACTATGAAACATGGGTAGTTGTTTAAAATTCATTGTGTATTTAAATAAAATAGTTAAACACGTTTGGACAGCCGCGGGCAAATTATGGCAATGTCTTTTCTAACGAAAAGTAAGTGATCGCTCGCTTTAGCTGTAATTATGAATAGAGTTATATTATTCCCTGGTTTAAAACATAGGGTTATTTCTAAAGCCAAAGTTATTATTTAATAACAAATGTAGGTACGTACTATTTCAAGCATTTCAATGTTGTGGCAAATTCCTCGAACTCCGCGAACTCCTCGAAGGATCTAAATTAAATACCATAATTGTTACAACTAGTTTGCAGTCAAAATCGTGACATTTTATATGGTAATTGTACAGAGTCAATCTGTATTAATAAAAGTAGGTATTTATTAAACCTTATTTTTCATTTATTTCACTCTTTTTACAGCATGGACTACTAGACAAACTTTTAATTTACAGCGCGAATGACCAAATTATGGTGAAGATGGAGAGACAGATTAAAAAAAAGGTAATAAATAGAGAAATAACTAGAATAGATAACAAGTACAATGTAATATAGCCAGAGACATTTCGAAAGTCAGATTCAAGGGACAAAATTAAAGGTTTTTTTTTTCAATTTTAATAAAAAATAAATAATATTACCTGAGCTTATAAATATAAAAAACCGAAAAAATGTTTTAACACTGAAATTATTCAAAAGATTCACTCAGAACTCAAAACAAAACTCACAACTGTTGTTTATTTACACTATTCAAAACAATATATATTTAATTATTATTTAAATTCGTAAAACTTAGATCAAGAGCACACGGTTGCTGAGAAGTGACTCTAAGTCTACTAGTACTCGTATTTAAGTAAGTAATGTCTTACAAACACATTTATATATTAAATATTGATCGTATAGTTATAGAGATAGCGCCGATAACCGATAAGACCGACTTTTTTAAAGCAATATTATAAAAAAAATCGAAAGGAAGCCAAATCTGCACGTTAACTATTTTTTGGGCCATTGGGCCAATTTACAAGTAAATTAAGATTCTGGCTCTTACCAATTAAAACCCCATGAATTTCAAACAAAACATTCCACCTGGGAGCGAAACTACCATGTACTACACCAACTGTTGTCAGCTGAAGCAAACCAACCTTGGGCACTATGTTCCCAACAGCCAAAAAAGCGTGCCCGGATAACAGCTCGACAATCAACTCGAGGATCCGAGCTTGGCGCGCCGACTGGTTTACGGTACCAACATTCCCGAAACGCAGACCCCGACGACTACCAACAACGAGTTAACACCGTGGGATTCTAGTTAGAACGAATCTCACATAAACTTCTTGCCTCCCTACGACTAGAAAATATCCATTAGTACCCCCACGTAAAAAAGGCGATGGATGTCTAGCTATATATATTATCTAGCTTCGATCTGAGAGGCCCTAGGCTCGAGTTCTGGGTCGAGCTGAAATAATGCTGAAATTTTAATTCTTCTAAGAAATTCTAAGCTGGAGTCGGGAAATTAGTTGTGTTATATCTCCATGCCTTTCTAGCACGTTAGTCCGTCAAAGTATCATCAACGTCTGATAGTAATCGTTAAAGAATTAAACATACTTACTTCGCTAGTCCGCATTGGAGAAACGTGATCCATATCCAGACCACTATAAGAAAAGGCCAGACCCTGAACTAGGCCGTTAATAGGCTGACGATGATGAAATACCTAATAAAAACGTTTACTTCTTTACAGCGAAGTGTACCATGAAACTAAATTCAGTAAATCTCACAAGCGAAAAGTCATTCTTATACAGGCCTCAGCGCCAGAGCCTGTAAGGCCACGAGCAGAGATGTGATTTATTTGAAATACTTCTATTTAAAATGCAAATACAAAATGCAAAATACCTATTTTGTATTTTGCATTTAAATGCTTTTTAACAAAAACATTTTGTATTTTATTTGAAATACCTTTTGAGAAGTATTTTGCATTTTTAAAATTCATTTAAAAATACAAAATACTTTGTGATTAAGTTTAGCCAACCTTACCATGAACAAATGACGCTTGTATTGCCAAATTTGACCTATAGTGGATTTTTGTCGGCCGCGGTTCAAGCTAAAACACTGAATGTATTAAAATGAAACTTCGTAGTTCATATTTTGAGGTATTGTATAGGATACTTTTGTCGCGAAATTACTACTAAATAAGTATGTTATTCAAGGATTTTTCAAAATTTCATCCCTATAGGGTTATATTGGGGTTGAAAGTTTGTATGTGAAACTTTCTAGACCTACTGATTATACAACACCAACAATCAATTTTTTGTCAGTCTGTTTGTTCCGGCTAATCTCTGAAACAACTGGACCTATTTACGACGAGTCTTTCGACACTTATTTGCTAATGTTATAAGTAACTTAGGTTAAACTTATTTTAGTAATGTTTTAAGTGACTATTCTAAAATAAATAAAAATATCATACAATTTGATCAAAAGGTATTTTATTTTGAAAAAGCATTTTAAAAATACCTATTTTGCATTTTGCATTTGAAATACAAAACGCAAAAGTATTTGGTATTTTGCATTTGAAATAGTAAATCTGAAAAGTATTTTGTATTTAAATGCTTTTATGGAACCATTTTGTACATCTTTGGCCACGAGGCCGTAAAATATGCCACATTGCTATGCCCTGCCCCTGGTTATACTCGTATTATCTAATAAGGATGAACATTTGTTGTTTTGGATCAGATAACAATGTTGAATCGTATATGATTTATGTATCAACGAATGTGTCATCAAGTGGATTTGACTATCTAGCGCAATGAGTCCACTTTCAGTATGAGTCAGTTAACGTAAAATTATAAACTTTATTACAAATCAAAATCAATCAATCAATGGCTCGTGATTTCTCCCAGGAGAAATCTTCCGATAAAGAACTTACTGAGGGGAGAGGGTTCTCGACGTTAGAAGGTCAAAGGTAAAACTGCTGAAAAGGTTATATCATCTACTTGTGCTTCCTTCAGAGGTCTGATTTACAAAATCTACTTTGGTTTTCGAGTTTGGGTGCGAAAGAATTCCCGTGTCTCCATTTTAAGGAGATAGTTTAAGAGTTAGATCGTCGACGTATTTCATTTGATATCAATCCAACAATCAACATTGCTAAATATAACCTGTGGTGCGGTGGCATCCGTAAAGATAATCCTCTTGTTAAAAATAGCTAGTAGTTTAATTTTTCCGACGACGATGACATGCAATTCAACTCATGACAATTCATGACATGCAATGCAAGACAACGGCAAATTCAGCTAATTCACATAAAACATCGACATATTATTGTTTGTAGTATTTAAGAGAATACTCAAAACACATTGTCAAAATGTTTGGCAAACACGCCAATGAAATGTAAAAATTACCTACTTCTAAGATTTGTTCCATTGCTCTGTATCACATGTAAAGTACATATATACTCTTTTTGTGTTTTTTGTTAATTTCTCATTGAGTGAATTTTTGTATTCTTTTGAGAATAAATATCTTTAAATCTTTAAATCTGTCCTTGAAAACCACATGAAAATCTATCAAGTTTATCGAAAACAGACAGACACACAGACGACTTTGGATGATTTTTTTTATAATATCTATAGCGATGAATCATTTGATAAGAAACAATTCGAAATCCGAGTACCCCAACTCCTCGTAATCACTCGTTGAGTGTTATTTTGATTTTCGTTGATTTTGTCATCTGTGCCGTAACTAGTGCGACGCCAGTGGTGCTCAACCGCAGGATGTAGATCGTAAGTTAGAAAATAGGACACCGTGATATGAGAAGTCGATAACGATCCACCTGATGGTAAGGGATGATGCAGTCTACGGTGGTACGCGCTCGCCTAGAAGATGCTTATTCACTCTTAACTTAAAGATAAATTGTAGGTGGTAGGAAAAACGGAAGCTGGAAGAGCATTCCAAAATTTAGCAGTGCGTATGAGAAATGAGGAACAAAACGGTAAAGATCACTGCCATGCCGGGCTCCTATGATAGAGAGGTGATTTATCGCCCCTCCTATCACGGTCGAAGAAATCCAAAAATTATTTTAATGATAAAAATTGCCTTTCATGGATCGTAGCAAAGATTATTTTATAAAAGACTCCTATGGTATCGCAAGACACTAACACTGAACTGCAGAAATACTATCTGGAGATGCTAGGCGCTTCCATAGTAAAGGTGGTTTAAGGGAGAAGAAAAAGAAATTAGGGACCCCTCGAACACCAGTCATTATTATCAGCCTTTTTCTATTGCCCTCAATAGAACCTGAAGAAAGAAAGCAGGAGAAGAGAGACATATTGAGGACGCCAATGTAACTTCGGATTATGAGAACCTCGATTCAAGTCGTGGATCGGGCTATGGAACAATACTGAGTTTTCCTTTCTAATAAGTTCTTTATTAATACTTCTAAAGCCGAAGTTGGGAAGTTGACGGTGTGTCCCCCTGCCTCGGAAAACACTTTGAACCCTCGGTCCCTGTCATTATCATCAATATCAGCAGTACGGTATCAGCCATTGCGTAAGCACTTATTAAACTATACACATTCACAAAGAAAACTGATAGTTGCGAACTTACGATAGATATTGTCGTAACGACGATTACGCCGACTTCTGGTTCTGTGTCTGTGACGTAAGTTTGGCAAACAGTGAATGTCAATATCGCTGTCAATTTTCCACATGTTGTTGACGTTTCGATATAAGTCAATGGCAAAAAGCGTTTTGTTCAAAGTTAAGAAAATTTCAATAGAATATTTCCCTTGTTTTAACCGACGAAAAAAAACGGAGGAGGTTCTCAATTCGACACGTATATTTTTTTTTGTTTTTTTTTTATGGATGACCACGCATAAGTTTTTACAGAGTTGTCCGATTTTGATAATTCTTTTTTATTAGAAAGGGCATACTTCCAAGGTGGTCCCATTGTCAACATGTTAGGATCTGATGATGATATCCTGGGGTAATTGAAGGAACTCTTCAAATTTTGGAGGCCAAGGTTTGTACTTTAAAGACGTTACCTAGAACCCACAAACTGCCTTACTACGTAAAATAAATGTTCCTTAAACTTGGCTGGCACCGTCTTCATAGATATGCTTAAGTAAATTAAAGCAACTAAATGACACAGTTATTTTTTACTTTTTAGTGCGTTTTGAGTCGGTTCTATTTTTTTACGTAGTAAAGCAGTTTGTGGGTGGGTGGGTGGGTTGGTACTCATGTCGTACCTTAATACCTGTGTAGTATTCAATTCAATAATACAGACGGTGACTAGTGACTTCGGTACTCAGTAATACGGAGTAAATATAGAAATCGCGCCACGAAAGAAGTCCCTCGGAACGGAGCGCTGCTGACGCGAGGCATAATGGCGGCAATACGTGGTCGAACATTTTTCAATGGAATCAAAACGTTTTTATTTTCACAATTCTTCTTCACCATAAAAATCATTTCCCGAACTTCACTATAGCATTGTTATAACACTTTTTAAGTCTAAGGCCGGGCGCCCATTGTGATTTTTTGTCACGGTAACATTTTGTTGCCGTCACCCTCTGTCACCATCAAGGCGCCCACTATAGGTAACTGTCACTGGGTGACAAAGTGAGCTTATTTGAGTTCTAGATAGATTTCAATTAGGTTGCTGTAATATGTTCTCTCAGAATAGACGAAAATAAATTAAATGAAAAAGACGCTAAAGGGTGCATCCTATATGTACACTGAAATATTATTAAAATATATTTTTTTATTCTGAATTAAACTGAACACTTTAAATTTATGCATACATTTTTTTAATCATATATGGTTTATTGTAGGCAAGGGATTACATAAGAAGCGAAAAAAAATATTTAACTAATTAATAGAGCACCCAAAAAAACTGAAAATTATAAATTTCCATACAATAATTTGTTTCCTTTATCTAAAGAAATTACTTTTAGTCTGCTTAAAAATATGAATAATTTTATAACATTTTGAGGCATCTCCTTTCAAACAAAAAGTGATTAATTTTTATGTGTAGCATACGGCCGGGCGCCCACTGTGATTTTTTGTCGCCGTGACTTTAAGTCACCTAATCGAGTGCAATGAAGATATTAGAGAGTGCGCTCACTAAGGTGACGTGACAATACGGTGACAAATAGTTTCGTCTGCTGGCGACGTGACTGTCACTCGACTTATGCATCACTATGCTAGTGCGCTCACTGGGGCGACTTTTCGCCATTGGGCTGCTGAAAATTATTATTCCTACTTCCTAATAGTATAATTAAGTTCTAAACTCATTAGTATTCATGATACTTTGAGTACTTATCTCTTGTTGTCATAATACAACTCTAAGGTTACAATTCCATTCCAAAATCAAAAGTACTCATAAGTACTTTGGAGCCAGTATTTGTAATCGTACTTCAGAGTACCTGTAATCACTGTAACGAATACAACGAAGTACTCATTTAGCACACCTCTAATTCGAAGTATTAATGAAACAAAGTAATTTATGTTTTTTCCAATATCGCGCGATGCTTACGCAGATTTACTTAAGTGCTATGTGGAAATGCTAGGCGTTTGCGATATGAAAAAGATAGACCATCTTTTAAATAAAAAATAAAATAGGAATCACCTTTGTTGATTATTATAGAATATTCTGAAGTAGTAGGTATATGCACATCGACTATTTTTTGCTGCATTGGGCTTAAAATATTATTACATAATTATTTCATAATTAGGTTGTACGCTCGTACATAATAAAACAGTAGATGACTTTTTACTATTTATTATATTGATTGATTTAAATAATAATTAACAATTCTTCGGAATAAGGTGTCTTGATTGTGATTTGTATCTTGCGCGCAGTCGCGTATGTATATAAATTGGGAATGGCAAAATCGTGTGTGTCGCCCTCAAGCGGTTGGTTGGTGCGTGCGCCGCTCCGTTTTAAGGTCGCGACTCGCGCGCGAACATAGGTATATCCTTAAAATCTCACCTACTCGTATTTACTTAGGTACGTGCCAAACAGTTAAAGGGAAATAAAATAGATCAATAAGTAAAAACAAGTGATCAATTTTTATGTATTAATATTCTATTTAAATTATTTCTTATTATATACAGAATCACGTACACACTTAATTAATATTTACAAATATTTTACCCGTACAATTAGTTACAATACTATATATAATGAGGAGACTAGTACCAGTCAGTCTTCCCAACTGCCAAGCTCACCTGCTCGTGGTTCATCTTGCAGATGGACCGAAGAGGCTGCTGAATGGCGCTGGGCACAGGCCTGTATCAGGCAGCCACAACACGGGAACGAAAAACTAACCTTGTAGACCAACCCGCCTGTCCAACATAGTATCGTGCACATACGGATAATTCAACACATAACGTGCCTTGGTCCTCGGTAGCCCCACTATACCTAGCTTTCGCACTACGTAGGTGCTACGCACGCACTTTAATGATTGAAAAATACTTGTGCACGTTAATTTAATATATTTAATCGAAAATTTAATAATAATAATACAAATTAGATTGTGAGTATTAGCATAGAAGTCGTAGAGGAAAATCTAATAATTTGTAAAAATTAACTTGTAGGTAGAAGTTTCAACTAAATAAAATAACATTTTTATAAGAAATTCGAGACTCGCACCTGGGAGTTAAACCTTAAAATAGCTATTTAAAGACAAATTGCTACCATAAATATAATTTTACGTTATAATAATTCCCAGCCGCATTGTCGCGCGTAAAATTACAAAATGGCGGCCGGTCATAGACTACTAATCTTCGATCCGCTTTACGGTCTAATCTTCTAAACTGCAGTCCGTTCTTGATTTGTTCTTCTTCCGTAAAGTGAACGCTCCGATAATACTGATTACTAGCGAAACTGCAATTATAATAATGCAGGTGACACCGACGTAGACGGCAAAACTCGAGCTTTGCAGATGACATCGGTCCGCTTCATACCAACGGCACGTGAAGTCTAAAATAAAATAAAATGATAGTAGATTTTGAACCTTTTGTATCATAGCCCTACGTCATTTGCCGCTCAAATTAGCAACTCATTGAGCTAAGCTTGATAACTATGGTTCTTTTGCGAATCTCCTCATTTCTGATTCGATAATAGCTCTATTGCCCGCTCAAGTATGTTATCAAACAGCCAGAAGCAGCAAATATGGCCCCTATATTGTCTATAGTCTTTTCACACAAAGTTTACAATGCTGCCAACAAGTAATAGTTCTATTGACTCTGATCCTTCTTATGCGGCCCATTGCTTGCACCCAGTGAAAAAACGGGCCTGCCATCACCACTTATCATCACATCACAGTACTTGTAAAGTATGTACCTACCACTCCCTACAAAGAAGTAGGTATAGTTAGAAAAATAGCTCACCTCTCAACCTTACAAATAGCAAATGTCCGCATACAAATGTTACAAACGTGACCACAGACCACGCTACTCCCATCGCCACAGACCTGTCGCGAGGGTCCACTGTTTGGAGGAGCAGAACTCCTTGCGCTTGGAAGCACAACACTGGAAATAAACAAAATAAGTAGGTAATATATGTCTTAACCTTCTAACAATTTAAATTGTTTTGGGGAAACTGTCCTATTTATCTTTGACATTTTTAAATGACTATTTGCTTATTGATTACCACTGGAAAACCACCGCCTATGGACAAGGCAACACCTCGCAGGGAATGCAAGGAACACGCCCTACAACGTGCCGCCCTGTGCTTGTCAATATAATGTAATTACAGACACATAATTATAAAGCTGCTTGCTACAAGAGACAATGCTGCTTGGCGGCAGAAACAAATAGCTCACAAAAATCTTCTTCGTCCGAGGTTCCGTTGTCCAACAACCCCTCTCCCTCTCACGGATACTCGTCAATAGGACTATAAGGGAATAAGCACTTACGAGTGAAAGTGACGGCGATAACAATAAGCAGAGCATGCAGCAGGTGCGGTGCGCTGCACAGCGCGTCACTGCACGCTCCCACCACAGCGCGCCCGCTCGATGAACACGTACAGTTGGTGTACGCCCTGGTAACAACATCGACATGATATGATTCTTGAACATGCGGATATGCAGAAGAGTTATACACAAAAAATTTTTAAATAAAAATAGAACCGACTCAAAACGCACTTAAAAGTAAAAAATAACTGTGTCATTTAGTTGCTTTAATTTACCTAAGCATATCTATGAAGCCGGTGCCAGCCAAGTTTAAGGAACATTTATTTTACGTGGTAAAGCTGTTTCTGGGTTCTAGGTAACGTCCTTAAAGTAAAAATCTGGGCTGGTACCGACTCCTAGATATGCTTAAGTAAATTAAAGCAATTAAATGACACAGTTATTTTTTACTTTTTAATGCGTTTTGAGTCGGTTCTATTTTTATTTAAAAAATTTTATTTCATATTTTTTAGTGATTTATCGCCACGTAACGTACTCGTACTATACTGTCATAGTATATTATATGGCACTAGTAGCCAAAAAGCTACCGATACCGACACAAAAACCGAAATCGCTGTAAGCGTGCCTCCAAAATTTGAAGAGTTCCTTCAATTTCCCCAGGATATCATCATCAGATCCTAAAATTGGAAGTATGCCCTTTCTAATAAAAAAAGAATTATTAAAATCGGACATCTCTGTAAAAAGTTATGCGTGGTCATACATAAAAAAAAAATATGCGTGTCGAATTGAGAACCTCCTCCGTTTTTTTTCGTCGGTTAAAAAGCAAGCCTCAATTCCAGATAGCAAGCCAGCTCTGAGGTCTTGCTTTTTTATAACTCAGCACTATTGAATCTAATCAAATGTTCTACAACATCGTCTACCTTAACACGGGTGTAGAATGTCTATTTACATTGGCCCACATGACATTCGCCAACATCATCAGCCTATTAACGTCCTACGGCCAGGCCTCTCTCAATAGAGAGGAGTCAAGAAGGGTACACTCAGTACGCTGCTCTAACGCACTTTAAGGATAGTGAAACTTATAAGATTCACTATTATATGTTAATGATAATGTCCGGGACAGACGGCAATCAACTTATGAAATTATCTATGTGATTTTCAAGAGTTATCGGGTCTCACCTAATCCCATCAAAGATCTCTTCCCCTCCACAACCAGCGTGGCACGGAGACACGTACGTCACCATCTGTTCCACCACGCACACTGGCTCGAACTCATGAAAACGCGGCCTGCATCTGTATTGGTATGAAAAGTTAGTACAATTTAGGTATAGGGTTACGATTTACTTTAGGTTGCCTTGCGGTAATCATGTTTCGTAGTAAAACTAATGTATAACTAAGTAAGTCTCGCCGTATATCCAGTCCGCTCTGAACTGGACACGTATATACCCACGCTAAGAACTGATTTTGTAGTACAATATAGTTCTCAGTGCGGTAATGCACCCAAAAGCAGCAACCAATGTAAGTTTGAATGATCTTACCCACAAGCAAGGCTGCATTCCGGAGGAGCATATAGATCAGCTGATAAACCAGCAACTTTACCTATAAAACAAAACAATCATCATTATAAAAATATGACGTACCTACATATCTAATCTTCTAATATAAGGCGGAGGTCCTGTGTTCGATTCCCGGTGGTGTAGATTGAGATTTTTGTTAATTTGTCTTGGTCTGGCTGGTGGGAACCTTTTCGCCGTGGCTAGTTACCACCCTACCGACAAAGACGTACCGCCAAGCGATTTAGCGTTCTGGCATGATGACGTGCAGAAACCGAAAGGGGTGTGGATTTCATCCTACTCCTTACAAGTTAGCCTGCTTCCATCTTAGACTGCATCATCACTTAACAGGTGTGATAGCAGTCAAGGGCCAACTTGTAGTCGATAAAAAAAAATCTTATCTTGGTCTTGGAATGTTCGTGGAGGTCTAGGGAAGGTTTAAAAGGTCAGAAAAACTCGAATAATTGCCAGGAAAATCCTCAAAACAGCCCTTTTGTATTTCCCACACAAAAAATTTTTAACAAAAAATTTTGGCTATTTTTTGTTAAAAATTTGTTAAAACTTGATTGACACAGGGACCGCCTTGTGTCAATCAAGTTTTTTTCTTTGTAGGAGGTGCTCCTTACATAGTTGCTTTGTCTATAGGCGATGTTGTTTCTCTTCATCAGGTAAGCTACCCCCTTGATCCGTCAATTCTTACTGTAAGGATCAAGGAATACATATTCCTTCAACCATTCATAGAATGTGGCTTTGATCAACTTACCATGATTGCATCGCGTCACGAATGTCATAAAAACATAAACGAGGATCAAGGCTAATGTCGTCCATATGATCTGCTTCATATGGCCTAATCGACGGAACTCCTTCGAAATCGGCTTGGAAAATAAATGGCCAGCGAACTGTAATAACAAAGCAAGTTGATATAAATGCCTCATCATCAGCTTATTACAAACTCACCACAGGGCCAGCCTTCCCTCCTTGTAGGAGGATATGGAGTTTCGAACTACCTACCACGTTGCTTCTGTGGGGGTTAGCGGGCTTACGGTGATAAATAATTCATTATTGTGGGTACTGAGTATACGATTTTATAATCTCATCTAAAAAGAAGTACTGGACTTGCCTTACAAAAGTTTAAAAAATGTGTTAAAAGCCATTTACTAAAGAAATTAATGATTTTATTAACGACAAAGATACTTTGAAGCAATCAGCTATTCTTTCTACACACAAGACGGGATAACCAAAATTGTAATTTTTAGAATACAAATTGTAACATTGATTTTTTTAAAAAGCAACTGCTGAGTTTCTTGCCGGCTGTTCTCCGCAGGATCTGCCTTCAGAACCGGTGGTAGAGTCAGACTTGACGTTTCAAAAGTGCTTGTAAAATAGCTTACTTGTTACTAATAAATGATTTTGAATTTAAAGGATGGTCCACCGCCCATACATTGTTTGCCCCAGGAAAAATTAAATGAATATGTGTCTCAATGAAACTTACTTACTTTTAGGTTGGTAATCCTATTTTAATAATAAATAGTACCTATATTTGGCCCTAGATAGAGGGGTTATTGCATAATCAGTATCATAAACTCTCACTAAAATACCTGCCTAAAAAGTTATTTTAGTAAAAAATATTGTTACTTATAGATAATTTAACGAACACAAAGTGAAATAATTGTTTTATTGTCATACTTAGTGGTATCTTAACTACCGAAAACAAAATGTTATGAAGAAAAGTCATTTCTTTATACATTTCATATACAACTGTCGATAACAACTACGACTCAATAGGAATTAAAAATAATACCTTTTTTAGGTTTATTTTAAAACCCCGCTAGATCTAATATTTCTATTTATATATTTAAAAATTATAATTATAAAGCTATTTTATTTCGTTTATTTTGTTAGGTCTCGAGTGGTCTAGGTGTTTTTCATTTAAAACCACCCTGGGGCAATTTTAGGACATCTCCTTTGAATCAAAGATAAGTAACGGATCTTGTTGATACTTGTCAGCGTGATGAATCTAAACTCCATATCCCCTCTCCCATCAGAAGAACCTGGAGAACTGGTCCCGTAGTAGACCGTTAATAGGCTGATAATGATGATGATCACTTAATAAAAAACATTAAATCAAAAATTAAAAAAAACCCCGACACAAATTAGAAACATGAAAAGAACCAGTCAAGACAAATTCAACGAGCCCAAACTCGATGGGTTTACTAAAAAGGTAGACCAGGGTTACGTCTCCTACCTTCGAGCCTTATCATCAGACCAGCTCAGTGGTTCCAGAAGACATTAGTGTTTCAAATGTCAGATCACACGCATGCTTTCAAGCAAACTGAGCGTGTAACATTTCTATCACACCTAACAAACGATCTAATGACCTTGAAGACCTAAACCGATTTCCACCAAACATAGCTAAGAACACTCACGACTGATATACCTTTTAAACAAAAAAACCGCATTAAAATCGGATCATCCGTTTGGGACTTACGATGCCACAGACAGACAAATACAAATTTACACAGACGACGATTTTAACACCCCGTCGTTTTTGCGTCGGGGGTTAAAAAAATTAATGTTTGATCGAATTAGTATATTTACCACTACTACAAACACGATGATTTCATAATGGAACAACTTAGTAAGTTGTACCAACATATTGTCATCCACCACCAAGTTGAACTTCACCTGAAAAACATTTAAGACTATCAAAAGAGCTTATGGTTCACTTACACACGTTGGATGCGTCAATAGACATATACTGTGTAGAGAAAAAGAAATTTTGTTGAAAATGTCGCTCTTGGTCGACATTAATCGTTCTTTCTCTATAAGATACATGTTGTATTGACGTATCCTGCGCCTCCTTAAGGGCCTAACTTGCAGACATTATATGATTCTTAAAGAACACTTATGTTAAATTCTTATAAACATACGTTCGAGCAGAGAACCTTCTTTTTATTTCGAAGTCGGTTAAAATCTTTAATAAACAAAAAGCAAACAACTATTACCAAAGTTGACATTGACAGTTTATTTGAGCTAAACAAAAGCAATTTCAATAATTAAAAATTTTTAACAAAAAATAGAACCGGCTCAAAACGCACTAAAAACTAAAAAATAATTGCGTCATTTAGTTGCTTTAATTTACTTAAGCAAATCTATGAAGTCGGTGCCAGCGAAGTTTGTGGTTCTACGTAATGCTAACGTTCAGCATTAACTAGAACCCACAAACTGGCTGGCACTGACTTCATAGCTATGCTTAAGTAAATTAAAGCAACTAAATGATGCAATTATTTTTTACTTTTTAGTGCGTTTTGATTCGGTTCTATTTTTTGTTAAAAATTTTTAATTATTGAAATTGCTTTTGTTTAGCTCAAATAAACTGTCAATGTCAACTTTGGTAATAGTTGTTTGCTTTTTGTTTATTAAAGATTTTAACCGACTTCGAAATAAAAAGAAGGTTCTCTGCTCGAACGTATGTTTATAAGAATTTAACATAAGTGTTCTTTAAGAATCATATAATGTCTGCAAGTTAGGCCCTTAAGGAGGCGCAGGCAAAATTTCATTTCTTACTTTTTAGTGATTTATCGCCACGTAACGAACTCGTACCTACTATATTGTCATAGCATATTATACGACACTAGTAGCCAAAAAGCTACTGATACTTACTTACTTATACTATAAAATTTGAAGAGTTCCTTAAGTTTTTCCAGGATATCATCATCAGATCCTAAAATGATGACTATGGGACCATATTGGAAGTGTGCCCTTTCTTATAAAAAAAAAGAATTATCAAAATCGGACAACTCTGTAAAAAGTTATGCGTGGTCATACATAAAAAAAACAATATATATATAGACGTGTCGAATTGAGAACCTCCTCGTCGTCCGTTTTTCGTCGGTTAAAAATTAAAAACAATCGAACAAAATATTTTTGACTATTGAAAATTGTTTGACTATACCTTCACAATATCGGTCTCGTTATACATGTATCCATAGAGAGCTGCTGCCAACAGCCCCATGGCAAATATTTGAGGTATTGCCAAAGGGTTGGAGGCTACACGGCCAATACTCCTTAGGAAATCTAAAACAAAGAAAAATATTATTTAAGAGATCACGCAGCAAAGATTTCAGGCGTTCGGTGTCGCTTTGCAAACTCTTTTTGTTAATCGACTTCAGAAAAAAGGAGGTTATCATTTCGCCTGTATGTATTTAATATTTCCAGAATAGCCCAGTTTTATTTAATCTTTATTTATTTCAAATAGGCATACAAACACTTTAGAAAGAAGTTTGTTAGTGTGTTGTGTTGTGTTTTTTATCGACAAGTTGGCCCTTGACTGCTATCACACCTGATGTTAAGTGATGATGCAATCTAAGATGGAAGCGGGCTAACTTGTTAGGAGTAAGATGAAAATCCACACCCCTATCGGTTTCTACACGACATCGTAACGGAACGCTAAATCGCTTGGCGGTACGTCTTTGTCGGTAGGGTGGTAACTAGCCACGGCGTAAGCCTCACACCAGCCAGACCAAAACACATTTGACTATACCACCGGTACTGAAGGCATATTAAAATCGTTTATTAAACTCAAAAGTCATCATCATCATCATCATCATTGTCAGCCAATGGACGTGCACTGCTGCCTCTTGCGAAAACAAGTAAGTAACACTTACTGGCTTAAAATTACTTACTTCTATTATAATCAGGCAGCCAAGCCTTCTGTTCCCCTTTAACAATGGGCGCATCTTTAGGCACAGCTACAAACAACTGCACAATGTTAGCCACATTGGGGACTAGGAGGGAAGTTGTATGGAGGGCCATATTACTCTCCACCTGGCTAGTCAACATCGTATGACCCAGTATCATCGGTAGTATCCGGCCCACAGATAGGAGTACACCTGAGGATAACGTAAAATAGAAACATTAGTATTTCAAGTTGCTCGTTAAACGCCAGGTATCGCAGTAATAAAATAATGAACTTCAAATTAATAGAGCTTTTTTAACCGACAAAAAAAACAGAGGAGGTTCTCAATTCGACACGTATATATATATTTTTTTTTATTTATGACCACGCATAACTTTTTACAGAGTTGTCCGATTTGGATATTTCTTTTTTTATTAGAAAGGACACACTTCCAAGGTGGTCTCATTGTCATCATGTTAGGATCAGATGATGATATCCTGGGTAAATTGAAGGAACTCTTAAAATTTTGGAGGCACACTTACAGCGATTTCGGTTTTTGTCTCGGTATCGGTAGCTTTTTGGCTACTAGTGCCGTATAATGACAGTATAGTACGAGTACGTTACGTGGCGATAAATCACTAAAAAGTAAGAAATAAAAATTTTTAACAAAAAATAGAACCGACTTAAAACGCACTAGAAGGTAAAAAATAACTGTGTCATTTAGTTGCTTTAATTTACTTAAGCATATCTAGTAGTCGGTGCCAGCCAAGGTTCCTACTTTAAAGACGTTACCTAGAACCAACAAACTACTTTACTACGTAAAATAAATGTTCCTTAAACTTGGCTGTCACTGACGTCATAGATATGCTTAAGTAAATTAAAGCAACTAAATGACACAGTAATTTTTTACTTTTTAGTGCGTTTTGAGTCGGTTCTATTTTTTGTTAAAAAAATTTCAAAATTCCACTTAAACACCAAATAGTGCACGACTATTCAGGTATGATTCCGAAAAGAATCCAAATGGAGGTTTGGTTTGGAAAACGTATTTCTTCCAAATTGGCCCGTCACCGCTTAGACTGCATCTTTACTTCGTCGCAGTCAAAGACCAACTTGTCTTAGAGTAAAAAAAAGTTACCATAGTGCACGCTGGTCCGTTCAGGCTGGAACTCGTCGGAATAAGCGATGCCATGGCTCCAGCAGGCCACACGCGTCAACACGAACACCACGCAGCTGAAGGAGATGAGAACCAGCCGCACTGCCGTGCGTACCGGCACGCCAAGGAACGATATATTGTTTGAAGCGTTCGTAGGCCCACAGAACTCTGTAAATTATTATTTATTATCATTATCAGTCTATAAACGTCACAACAGCGACTTTGCGGAGATATGGCGAGCGAGGACCCAGCACACTGCTCCAATATTGGTTGGCAGGCTTAGGGGATAATGTTTAATTCATTAACAATCACTATTAAGATAGTGACCGGGGTATGACTAAACGTGCCTTCCAAGCCACAGGGGTATTACACCACCAACTTCCTTTCTTAGAACAAACACAATCCGAACGAGGTTTCGAAGTTAAGATCTCGTGATCGAAGCCACATAAACTAGCCACTAGACCAACGAGACAATCGTAGATACCCATGTATCGCACGTACCTACCATATACGTACAAAAATAAAATATGATCGATTGACTAGATAACATACGAGACATTTATATTTTAAACTTACTTCAAGGCCGTCTGAAACCTTGGAGCCCTTAGGTACATGAGAATTTATACCAACACCTTTCTATACTAACGCCAAACTCGATTGAGAATGCTTGTCAACAAACAAAGGAGATAGGAGAGAGTGGCCTTATAATTTTAAAGCCTCGTTCAGATACCAGATTGTGCTAATTAAAACTGCAACTTTATATCATACTTGTATAAAATAATTGGGATTTGTTAAAGATGTGGATGACAAGAAAAAAAATAATTATAATTGACTGAAAATTAGTCGTCTGCAGTAACCGGAACGTTTCTCTAGATTCGATAGCCCAAGACAGCAGCTCCAGTGTTACCAACTTAGTGGATTTCTTAGTAAATGTGGTAGTTTTAAGTCAAAACTTTATTTTAGAAGAGATGTTTATTTATATCTACTTAATTAGTGTAGCTGGTCTTGTCCGGGCTAATAAACTAGTAAAAAATATCACGTAAGTTTTCTAATTATTGTAAAACGTATAACTATGTATTAGTTTTAAAAGTGTATTATAAAAGTTATAAAAAAAAAAATAAAAAAAATAAAAATTTCTTTATTAGGCTTCGGTTACATGGGTTACACGTGTAAAGAAACGTTAATAACTGTGTTAGTTGATACTGTGTTACAGTTATTAACGCCCTCCTCCACTTACAAAAGGCACATAAAAACTAACAAAGCTAAATAAAAGTGCACACTAAGAAAAAAAAAAAAAGAATATGTGTGTGTGTGTGTGTGTGTGTGTGTGTGTGTGTGTGTGTGTGTGTGTGTGTGTGTGTGTGTGTGTGTGTGTGTGTGTGTGTGTGTGTGTGTGTGTGTGTGTGTGTGTTATGTGTGTGCGCGCGTGTGTGTGTGCGTGCGTGTGTTTTTGTATGTGTAAGCAAGCTACCGTTGTATGATTTGAATTGCTTATGTATATAAGTATATTTGTTAAAAAGGTATAATAGATATTTTAATTATATTTACTAACTACAAATTGTTCCGTTTCATCATACGAAAGTGCCTTAAGCCATTTGGCAGTTAAAGATTTACAGCATCTGATATTTGCTGGGTATATGTTTAAACGTAGATTTACTTTATTATATAATATTGAGCTAGCATAATTGAAGTGTCGTCTCGCAAAATCAGTTCGACATGATTTAATCTTACACACTTTGTCTGATCTTCTTTTCTCGCGGACTAACTCTGGATCATAGGGTACAAGCTTATGTTTTCGTATAATTACCTGAAATATATAAATTTGTCTAACTGTTAAAAGATTGCACAAACCGTACAACTCTCTAGAAGGAAATATTATTGGCTTTCCAACCATCACTTTAAGGACAGCTCTTTGTGCCCGTTCTAAACGTAAGAGTAATGTTTTACCACAACAACCCCAAATAGTGATGCAATATGATATTATTGACTGCACGAGAGCAAAGTAAACAGTTTTCAGTGTTTTTAGGTCAAGAATGGTCTTAAGATTTTTAAATACGTAGATCATCTTTCTCACTTGCCCCGTGAGTTTGCTGACATGGTGTTCCCAGGAGAGTGTATCATCCAGAGTTACACCCAGATATTTTACTGAGTTGACGCGTTCTAGGTTAATACAGACACAGCTTTGAGTTTCTGTTTTGAGATCACATGTATGTGCTTTTATGTGATACGGTTCTTGTGGGTGAGACATTCTTTTAATAGAAAAAGTAATATATTTACTCTTTTCCAAATTCAGGGCAAGCGAATTGGTGGATAGCCACATCATAATATTTTGAAGTGCCCGTTCAGCAGTTTCTTTAGTTTCACACCATTTATAACCCCGCACAACAATAGCCAAGTCGTCAGCATAAGCAACTATTTTAATATTAGGCATGGAAAGTTTGCATAGTTGGTTGATATAGATAAGAAAGAGAGTAGGGCCTAGTACACTTCCCTGAGGAACACCATATGTCAGGATCTCTTCTTGGCTTAGAGAATTACCAATTTTCACACGTTGTGTACGGTTTTTTAAATAATCTTTAAACAGATCTAGAGTCATCCCTCTTAAACCAATTTGTTCCAACCGATTAATTAAGATTGGGATAGATACTGTGTCAAATGCTTTTGACATATCAAGAAAGATACCAACAACTTTCTCTTTCTTATCAAGGCTTTCTGTTATAGTACCTGTTAAGTCCATAACAGCATCTTCTGTACTTCTATTACTACGGAATCCAAATTGATTGTCTGATAAAATGTTAAATTTATTAAGATACTTAACCAGGCGATTATTAATAATTTTTTCTAAAATTTTGGATAAGGAGGAAAGGATTGCAATTGGGCGATAATTGTTGACACTGTCTTTTGGTCCATTCTTATATATAGGATGTATCACAGCTTTTTTAAAAACTGTAGGGAAAATGCCTTTTGTGAAACATGTATTAAAAAGATGTTCTAGAGGTGGTAACAGAATATCTCGTGTTTGTTTTAGTAGTGTACTAGAAATATTATCCCAGCCCGTCGCGCAGTCTCCGCGTAGTTCGAGAATAGTATTTGAAATTTCGTCTTTATCACAACTGTGTAACACCATAGATGAAGACTGTATTACAGACTGAAAGCACATTTCATTAATATTTCTACTGGCACAGATATTCGAAGCATGTACCTTTGCAGCTAATGTATTACCTATATTAGCAAAGAATTTATTAACTACATTTAGAGCGGTGTTATTATCACTAGCTATTTTCAATAACTCTGTATGGCTATTCTTATTTGTTTTAAGGTTCGTAATCCTCTTAATGATATTCCACGTAGCTTTAGGTTTAGATTTCGATTGTAAAAATGTTTTATGCTCATATTCCTGTTTAACTTTTTTAATGAGGTTATTGCAAAAATTTTTGTAGCGTATATAAATATTTTTTTGTGTTATGTCAGTCGGGTTTTTTTTGGTTTTACGAAATAATTTGTCCCTGTGGCGCATGCATCGCAATAAACCTTCAGTGATCCACGGTTTGAGGATTCGGTTTTTTTTGGAAATCTTGATAGTATGTGTATTGTTTTCGACAATGGAAGATAACAAATTTACAAGTCTTTGCGCACAAACTTCTGGGTCTTGAATACTGAGGAGAAAAGAAAAATCCGTGTTCTGTACTGTAGTTACGACAGCTACCATGTCTGTGCGATTTATAATGCACGTACTGTGAGGTGTTCTTACATTTAAATCAGTACACAAAATCACTGGAGAATGATCAGTTATTAAGGAGTCAAGTACGAGAGTCACAGTATTTCTATTTGTTTTTAGTATAATATGATCTAAACAACTGCGGTTACGAGTCGGATACTCATGGGCTGGCAACATCGCATGAGATGCTGTTATATCTAAGTAGGGGCCAGAGTTTGGGTCCGTATTGTCAGGTGAGATATTAATGTTTATATCGCCAACAAGTGCAATATTATTGAAATAGCGTAAATCCGACAACAAATTATCGAGGCTGGATAAGAACTGAGATAGGTTTTTGTATGAAGGTGAACGATACATGCCAACAATAGCTAATTCATTTTTTAATTTAATGATAAGGCAGTTAGCGTCACTGAAGGGGGGTTCATTCACAGAAATATCGAGACTATCCTTAGCGTACACCACTACTCCGTCATTTTGATTCAAAAACGATGTCTTAAATATGTTATAGCCCTGTAACGTGGGTAGTAGTGGAGATTTACTCAGCCAACATTCTGACAGAATGATGATATCGATTTGTAATCCTATACGTTTAAGCAGGACAGTCAAGCTATCGAAATTACAACTGATGCTACGTATATTAACGTGTAGTGTAGTAATTGCTCTTTTATAATTCGATAAATAATACTCGCACTTTTCTGCATCACATCTAAAAGAATCAGAAACCGAAAGTAAATTCAAGTCATTACCTATTATTATTCGATCATCCATTATGTAAACGATTGTAGAACAGTGGTGCTTTAATAAGAGAGGCAGTTTTGTTTAACATAAACAAAATAAATCTCACTAAGATAAATTTAAAATATTCATAATTACCAAAAGTATAATCGAGTAAGTATAAAATATATATAAGTAATAAGTTTGTATGGCTAAGCTTGCGTATGTGTGTTATTCTACAAAAGAGTGCAGTTATTAAAACGTGTGTATATGTTGTGTATTGTGTGTGGATAAGTGTGTGATTAATACATATAAAACAAGTTTGAGAACTTATTCTATTTTTATACAATGCAAAAAAAGGAAAAATGTTTGTTTGAACGCAGATTTGAATAGAATTTATCAGGTAGAAAAAATAATCAATATAATTAAATATAATTTGCCATTTCCAAGCGAATAGGTAGCTAAGGAAAAATAGTCATGCCGCCGGCTGTTTTAGTTTCATGATTTCAGCTTCATTATTTACACGAATAAATTTGTCTCCTTCTCTCTTTCGCAAGAACGCCTTTCCATTCGACACCCAGCAATAACGGTAATCATTAGTTTTAGCAAATTCGCGGGCCAGAAAGAATATGTTTTTCATTTTAGAGGTCAAGTTCTCTGATATATATATTGGTGTCGGAGTAGAATCAATTTTTAGAAATTCTGTATCGAGTCTATATTTCTTACTGTATAGTCTACTCATTTTTAAGATTTTTTCTTTAAGAATGACGGTTGACAGATTGACAATTATAGTCTTTCGGTTTTGCTCGCGGGAGTTGATTCGAAAAATATCCTTGACGTCCTGAGGGCTCACCGAACAGTTAATTTTATTGCTAATAGCTATTACGATATTAATCAAACTGTCTTTAGTTTCAGAGTCTTGTTGAGGAATATTTCGAATTTCTAAGCATGTAGATCTCGACTCGCGTTCGAACAATTCCAGTTTATTTTCTATTTTTTGAGTATGTTGTAGGTAGTTCTTCCGTTCCGATTGTAATTCATCAATCTGAGTTTTAAGGTTGTCGCAAGTATTTGACAAAAAATCGACAGATGTTTTCATGTCGGAATTTTGCTTAAGAACTTCTTCCATCTTTGTATACATTTTATTAAATCTCATGTCCTGTTCCTTTTTAAAATCGGTTAACAGATTCCTCATTTCTGTCATAAAAGCTTGTATTTCCTGACCAATATCATCTGAACGCTTTCGCCTAATATGAAAGGGTATATTTGGAGTATTCTCATACTCTGCTTCCATCTCCGTTTGCTCTGACATTCGCCGCGAGTAGGAAGGAGTATCTTCCTTGCGTGGAGGAGTACGATTAAGTGGCATAGTTTATCAGTAGGTGTATTAGGGGCGTAATAAGACAAAATAGTTACAGGAAATTTAATTTTTTTTTTTGTACAGATTAGCACTATATATTTGGAGGATTTTATAAGTATAGATTTATATTATGCAGAGTGCTAAATACAAAAAAAAAAAAAATCATATCATATAATATCAGTGTTGGTTTTGAACCACGGTCCGCGTATTACAGTCCAACGTGTGATCCAATGCGCCACAGCGACGTTTAAATTAAACTGTGAATTAGCGGAGTTGAATGTCGTGAACAAGTCTCTGTCGTTAACAAGTGTCATTTAATATTTTTGTTCACCTTCAACTCAGAAAAAATAAACCAAACTTGCTCACTGAGTCACGTCACTTATTTCACAGTTTATGTTGAAACAGCTTAATATTTTCAATCACAAACACTTGTACACTTAATTTGCATTGCTTAAAGTTGTAGAAAGTCCTTTATATGATAAATATTTGACGTATTCTATTTTATTTAAAAATTTTACACGGAGCCAATGTTCACTTGTCAAACGGTGCGGAGGAAGGTGAAAATAAAAATGTATGTAAGATACGGTAGTAAAACATACGATCACTGGCAACACTCCTTTTGCGGGTTGTCAACCATGTCAAGTCGGTAGATGTGTCATTTCTTGAAATCGATAATCGTTGTTCGTGTTATTTTCATTGTTATTGTGTTATTGTGGCGATATTGTGCTCAAAATGTACAGAACTGTAATCCGCAACTCGGCTAGAGAGATCATTTACAAAGTATTTAAGAGATGTTTGGCAGAACTCTAATCCAGAAAAATGTTGTCCGATTTAAACGAAGTTTACAAAAGAACTGCTGATTGATAAAATGTGGTTTAAATAAAGTGATCGTATATTATATGTGTGACTTAATTTACAATAGATAGAATAACCCTCTCATAGTATGCTTGTTTGCTTATAAATGTAGATTCCGGAACTAAGGTTATGTTTATAAAATGCATTTGCGAAATAGCGCGTTTGTATAATTTTGATACTTTTTTGTTGATATTGCATAAATCACAGAAAAAAAATGTGCGGATTATATGATTTAGCTTATGTAACAACGGTAGGTAATAAACCTGTATATACTTAAGTAAATATCTTTTTTAGGTAAATTCGTTAGTATTATAAAATGAATTGCTCTGGAAGGACAGAGAAATAAAGGTGTTTTCTCCATACCAGAAAAACACAGAACTGGGCGACCTACGAAAGAATTGAACTATTAGACATGTAATGAAAATAGAGAGTGATTATTACCAAAGGGGACAATCTCTGTATATTGATATTGACAAAATAATTATAAACACTGCAAGATGAAATCAGTAGTGACACATCCGAAGATAGCCAGCAGTTGATAGCAGCCGATAGATAGCAGCAGCAACTGGAGTTGGCTCGCGCCAAGACGTGGCTGAAGACTTATCTGGCGTGGAATATTTACACGGAAGCATTTTTGATTCTGACTTCTAATTAAAATACATTACCAGCCTTTCAGAAGTTTCATTAATTATTTTCCTATCCTATTATTTTGAAAGTGTGTGGGTGAAATCGTAATTAAAAGTTGTATTTAAATCAAAGTATCAAAACCGTTATTGTCGTACTATATAGGGTTATAGCTTGTATAACATGATATTTTGAGTTCATGTGGTGCTAGGCTATTGATTAATTAGGTGACATTTAAAAAGGTACTTATCTGTTATTTTTTAATTTACTTGTTTTGACTTAGTAGACTTTATTTTTTAACAGACAAATGTTGGCAGCACTATTGGGTATTGTCATTGTGTTTAAAACTAACAGTCATATTAATAAATAATATTGTTTGATGTTGATTGTTGATCATTTTCGGGTTTTAATGTTACATTTTGCGTTGAATTAATATACTCCAAGTGATTTAAACGTTGAAAGTAATTACCATTTTTGTGATTTGCTCTTAACGATTTGGCTATATACTGGATTTACTGATTATTTTGCTTTATGATCCTGACAACTGCTTTTGCCTTTGGTCATCGAGTATCCAGCAATTTGGACTTTGTTAACTATTCAAATGTGTTGTTTTAATTTAAACTGCCTCAATGAACTGTAGTGATTATTAGTATTAAACATCATCATTTCTATATAGTAGGAGGGAAAACAGGCACAAAACCTAGTTATGTGAAGGCACATAAGCTCACCTCTGGAACAACAAGGTAATTTAATAAAAAAAATTGAAGTCCCTTGATATGCCCTACAGCTTTAATATTATTTATTCTGTAAGAAGTTCAACATTAAAATATTGTTTCAGTTAACATCTGTCAATGAAATATGTGTTACTTGTTATTTACGAGCATAGAGAGAGGACCTATCTCCAATAGAAGATCAGGTATTCCTGTGCCCTCCCCTACAAGCCAGGGAGTTAATATAACTCTACTAGGCATCACAATTTGTCCAAAAGATTCTAGTAGAATCTTTTGGACAAATTGTGATGCCTACATTGAGCAACAAAATAAATGAACTTTCACTATGTCAATATTGTTTTATTTATCTACTTCTGTAATTTTTTTTATAATTTAAAGTGGATCTATACAATTAGTCTTATATCTATGTAGATCTCTTTTTAATACGAATTACGAAATAAGCTTGCGCTTGATCACAACCTCTATTGATGGTATGTGTAGATATTGTGGTCTAAGATGAAACGCACTCGCTTAGAAAATGCCTAAAAATAGAAAATTCACTCTTGTTTTTAAGATACCCAAGTTGTAAAAATATTTTCATTTTCTTCTCTGCAATGAATTGGTAGTTTGTAACTTCAAAAAAACGAAACGCTAGGAAACTTGTATTCAAGGGATTTACTGTCTTCTTTTTATTTTATTATTATTAATTAATTAGTTTATAACTACTGTACTTTACAATCACCCTTTTGGCTAAGATTTTTACTTAGGCTTATTTAAATATTAAGTAATTTTTCTGTAAATATCTTCCATCTCACATTTAACATGCAGAAGTTATGCATAGTAAACTATTATCTACCTATATCAAAATGCCAGCATAGCGATATTTTGGCGATATAAAAACTGAGGTATAACTACTTCAATCTTGTACCGCATGTTCACTAAAATATCTAGTTAATATTTACGAGTATATGTTTAACATATTCCTACATATTTAATATCCTGATACAATTAAACAGTAACTCCTAGCAGCTCATTTTTGATTAATAAATATTTGTTATAAGATAAAAACTTTCATATCTCTTTTCTCCCAACTTTTCAAACTTACTTACCATTTGCTTTTTTCTTAGTTAGGTTATAGCTTGGTCAATCCACGATGGCTCGTAGTGTTTTGTTTTTCAAACGCTTACAGTGCAAGTGTGCAATAAAAACTGCAAGAATGTGAGTTCTATTACTACGTAACGAGTAGCAATGTGTGCACACTCACACAAAGTGTCAAGTTGATTATGTCAACAAGAATGTCATGTTTGACTAGCAGTATGCTCTACTTCATTTTAACTCATTTTTTAAAAATGAATATGTCGTGTTGGTCCTGCACAGCAAAATTATATTGTGATATAGGTTAATATATATATCGGAGTATCACCATTCTCCTTGACATCATCTTTAGTGGTTCATAATCTCTTGGGCGTTTTCTAGGGTTACAAAGACTTTGTCTTCACGAACAGATATATTGCAAGTTCACAATGTTTTGATACATGAAATAGATTTTTATAATTCCTGACGTATTATAAAGATTCAGAACAGTAGTTTATTTACACCCATCTTACTTTACTCCCTAATTTAATTTACTTCTTAAGAACACTTTTACACTGGTCCAACTCGACCAGTGTAAAAGTATATCCTCTCCGCACTCCAGACACAAACTAACTACCCAACTCCTTTATTCCCCTCAAGATGGTGTAAATGCTCTACTAGGACTTTTGCGCCTGACTCTTTTATTGGTTGGAGTATTAAAACAAATCAATCATTCATTCATTTATCAAATCAAATTGAATTTAACTTTGTGTTAAAGTTTTAAGTAAGCACCTATCTCATATCTCTCATTAAATGATTAACAATTAGTTCTATTTCGATTACTTTCATAAAAAATTGGTTGTCTGTAAAGTCGGTTTACTGACGATAGTTGAACGTGACAATGTCTTAAGAAAATACTGATGGAATAGTAGCATTTAATTGGTTATTAAAATTTTTATATTTTTATAAATATTAATTTAAATTAATAAAATAATTGATTTTGATTTTATAAATTTATATTTTATATTTATAATAAATATATTAATTTTTAATTTAAAATTAATATATTTAATAATTATATTTAATAGACGGATGTTGAACGCAAAGGCCGATTGTCCTTCTTTGTCGCTAGTTCCGCGCTCTCGCTTGCACTTCAAGCCTTACATGGAACGCCTCAAAGCGAGGTAACGACGCATGACGTCATGTTTTTTCGTGCGTGCAGCCGGCTCTATCGAATTACAAGACGTTGTCACGTCAAAAACTCGTGACATACCAAAAATAATTACATCCACAGACAGTAACATTTCCATAAACAATCTATTCCAAGTCTCTAGTCTAATTCCTTCGACATATATATTAACCCATTTAAAAATATCTTAAAAACACACATACCCACAATCATCTCAGATAGGTACCTAGTATATCTATTTTTCTTTTGTTTAAACAGTTTAATGATTGAGCTCAATTCCACGCTGTCTTGTCTACCATACCCCTAGTGTTTTTGTAAAGCGTGAACCCATGATATCTATTATTATTTTGATTCATTACAAGTTAGTTTATGTAAACTAAGATGGAAGCGGGCTAACTTGTTAGGAATAGCATGAAATCTACATTTCTTTAGTTTCTACACGATACCGGAACACTAAATCGCTTGACGGCACGTCTTTTTTAGTAGGATAGTACCAATGACCAAAGCTATTTTGCTAAGCTAATTTGGAAAATCTATATTGGCAGTAACAAACAAATCAAGTGACCTTTGTAGAAAAATTAAAGTCGAGTCGGCCAACCTGAAGGAATGGGCAACGGAACGATTTTTCTGGCTAAATCACATTTAAATATGTAGTTTATCATCCTATGATATACGATACGTTTTTTTGACATTGTAAATATAATATTGGTAAAAAAATTAAGTAGAGCATCATTCCGTTGAGTCATGACACGCAGCGATACAACCTACAATAGCCCGTGTACACCGAGCCGTGGTCGACTCGAGACTGATGTTCGAACTGTACTCCCCGCACCCTTCGGTTTCCCCTCGCGAGAAATAGTGGGGCGCGTCTTAGTGAATTGAACTATCAGTATGTTCTACAACTGCTAATAAGTTTCTATTTTAAACGCTACGGTTTTCTTCGGGTCCAAAAGCACATACAATCTCGCCATTCTCCTTTAAAATGAAGGTGGAAAATACAACACATTTTATGCCTAATTTTAAAATTATGTTTTGTTATTTTAAAAGATCTTATTTAAAAGATATTGAATATATTAATTAGTTTTAAGCTTACTAATCGAATTTATTGTCATGAATCCATCATTAACTAGTGAATTAAAAAAAATTGGTGTAAAATGACTAGTGATTTCAACCTTCATTTTTTGACAAGTATTCTCAATCGAGTTTGGCTTTAGTATAACTGATCTATTATTATGGGTAATCCAATGTAGGTAAAAACGATAATGTTTACTTGATTCTTCCTTCGTCGCAGCATCAGGCAGGAAGTACCAGGGCAGTACGCACAGGGTGGCCACAGTGGTATAAGTGATGAGGAGCACCCGGCGATGTCTGTAGCCGCACCACGAGACGAAGGGGGCCACCACAGACTCGAACAACGCTAATGTTATTATGGCAACATCTGAAAACGAGAGTTCAGTGTGATTTAAAAATTAACCGAACCGAGAAATCTATAATTATTTGTAGTAATTTATTACAGTTCTGAAATTTTATAAGAAAATATTAATTTTATAGATATTACGCGTGTTACCTTTATCACAAAAAGGGGTAAGGTTATATATAGTTTTGATTTGTGTTTACTTCTCTTCGACCTACAATTTGATAGTTAGTAACTAACTATTAAATAATTTATTTGCAAACAACACTATCAAGTTCTTGGTATATTACAAGTTTCGGGCCAACGCGGAATACACTCGAAAAACATAATAAATACTAAGGCCCTGAGATGGCTAAAACTTCGTCATTTTATAAAACCTTGCCCGTGCTCCTGTCTAAAGTCCAAAGTCTGGCCATAGAGGTCCTCGCTCTGTTATTTTCGTTTAATAGTTGTATAAAAACAAGTCCTTGAACTTTCTGTTTGTTCTTTGACCACCTACCCACCTGCTTGGAGTGTGGATTACTTACCAATGCTATACCCTGGAAGGTCTCCAGCCCTGACGTCCTGTTGCATCATCCTATATGCGGTGATCTCTCCAATCGTGACCGCCAGAACGATACCCATCAGGATTCCACGCAGCTGCGCTGCTCTGAAGTTTTTTGGGTTCATCCATAACTTTACACAGGTGACAACTGTTGATGAAATAAAAAAATTGTTGTTTATACACGGTTTTTATACAAATTAAATTAATTAAACACTGTTACTTTACTCTTAATTACCCTCTACACTTGAGGTATGTTTGGAAATTTGAAAGGATGTACCCGCACGGTAAATTCGGAATGGAATAAAAAATTTTAACAAAAAATAGAACAGACTCGAAACGCACTAAAAAGTAAGAAATAACTGCGTCATTCAGTTGCTTTAATTTACTGAAGCATATCTATGAAGTCGGTGCCAGCCAAGTTTTAGGAACATTTATTTAATGTAGTAAAGCAGTTTGTGGGTTCTAGGTAATGTTCTTAAAGTAGAAACCTTGGCTGGCACCGACTCCTAGATATGCTTAAGTAAATTAATACCCCAGTGCAATTAGCCTTAAAAATAACAAAAAGTACAAGAAAATCGCAGTAGGATGAAACCCATCAGAAAATGAGGAGAATATCATAAAAATGAAAGGAAAAATAAATTACGGGCGATCTGAGATCGGGAAGGGGTAGAGGGTGAGGGTTTAGGGATAAAAAACGGATTTTCTCGTTTTCCGGCAAAACTAAAAGTCCTACGGAGAAGAGTTGAATGGCAAAGTTGTAGGTATATAAAAAGATATAAAACTTTTGTTCCTTTCAACCGAAAAATTGGCCGTCAAAATATGATTTTTTCCAAAAAATTCATGTGCTTTCTGTTCGTTAAAATCTCCATTTTCCGATGGTGAATATATATATATATATATATATATATATATATATATATATATTACCATAGTAAACCTTCTCAGAAAAGGCAAAACTAGGCAAACGGTTTTTACTGCTGCTACATAATAGCAGGTATGTAGTAAGGCCCAGTTGAAGGTCTGGCTCGGTAGACTCTGCTGATTAGGTTACGGAAGATTTACGATGCTCCCGGGAACCAATCGTCAGGCGATTGGAAGGAACATCGCTGAGTTTTAGTGCGTATTCCGTCTGGTTCTTAGCCGATTGGTCCTACATACCCTCTGAGAAGTTAGCTGCCCTATATCTTTGCGTAAACACATTTCACAGTGTTAAAAAGAAGTATGTAGACCCGGTAAGATCCGCCTAGCCCCGTCCCTACTTTTCTATGTTGACATTGTAATGTGACCTTTTTATGAGCTAAAATGTTTTGTAGGTATTTCGTTGGTATACCTGAGTAACCTAGTTATCTTAAAATAGTAATAACTAGGCATCTATGCCTGTTACGTGCAGCCAAGTCAAGGACGCTGCCGTGTAAGCGATGGCCTAAAAACCTGCACACTGAACCAGTCGCACGAGGCGCTTACGCAGCAAGATCTACATGCAAGTCTCACGTGAACCGCTGCTACCTCTAAAGTTAGGAGCCTACGAGAATCACTTCTTGATCGATCGCCGATCGGTAGTCACCTTAGGCTTAGCTAGGATGTAGAAGATCAATCGTGATCTTTAGTATGTAGAAGATCAATCGTGATCTTTAGTATGTAGAAGATCAATCGTTGATCTTTAGTCATGTAGTTTAATTATATTGTAATTAATTATTAATTCAATAATTATTACGTATCGTTGCATTTCTTTCCGAGCCCCTAGCTGCCCCCTAAACGTAAGTTGCCTGCTATTTCGTTGCAGCTGTATAAAAACGTTTGCCTAGTGTTTGCCTTTTCTGAGAAGGTTTACTATGGTAACACATACATATTTTTGATAAAAAATGATATTTTGACTGCCAATTTTTCAATTGAAAATTAGGTTAATTTTTCGAAATTCATTTAAAATAAGGTGAAAAAAAAAATATTTGAAATCAAATAAATTATGGGACATAAGAAGGACATAAGAAGGAAGAACACAAGTTTTCACCACATTTTATGAAAATAAAATTTTATATCTAAAAGATAAAAATAAAAATCGAAAAACTTGGTTTTTAATGCGTTTTGAGTCGATTCTATTTTTATTAAAAAAAATTTATTTCTTACTTTCTTGTGATTTATCGCCACGTAACGTACTCGTACTATACTGTCATAGTATATTTTACGGCACTAGTAGCCAAAAAGCTACCGATACTGAGACAAAAACCGAAACCGATGTAAGCGTGCCTCCAAAATTTGAAGAGTTCGTTCAATTTCCCCAGGATATCATCATCAGATCCTAACATGATGACAATGGGACCACCTTGAAAGTATGCCCTTTGTAATAAAAAAAATAATTATCAAAATCGGACAATTCTGTAAAAAGTTATGCATGGTCATACATAATATATATATATATATATATATATATATATATATATATATATATATATATATATACGTGTCGAATTGAGAACCTCCTCCGTTTTTTTTCGTCGGTTAAAAATAGCTCTCTAGCTATTTTTAACCGACGTTCAGGTCTCTACCTGAATGCAGAGGGGAGCAAGCCGCGACAAATTCGGAGAGCAGTAAATTGTAACTGATTGGCTATTGTTGCATTATTTATAGTTATCTCTAATTAAGTGAACTGCACGTTCTTTGGAGAAATAAATATCTTTAAAACGAAAGACCATTATCCATCACATCATGTTTGGGGGGGGGGAAGCCTTACTTTTTGAGCATTTTGAGGAATCATTTGACGAAGTCATTGTGTCGGTTCCCAGTAAGTGTTGCTCTTCTCGGCTCCGTCTTTTGGGGATGCTATCGCTTCTGTTTCCGTTATCCTGCTTGAAAATAAAAATACTTAAACTTTTTGAAAATCCAAAAGTGCACGTAAACATAAAAGTTTTAACTTAAGTTGGAATCAGTATTCGGAACACTTATTACAGTTTAAATTAAAAACTTTTATTGAAATCGTATAAGTCTAAAGGCATTTTTTTGTTAATTTATCTGATAGTTAAGAAAACTATATCTAAGAAATTAGCGAATTTAGAGATTTCGAAAGTTGAGATTGTAGGTTCAGTAAAACTAAAAAAAAGAAGAAAGAAAAGAAAAATGAATGGGTCAATTTTTTTAATAACTCTCCATAAAATGTATCTGAGGTCCTCACATCTTTTAAAATCTGTATTCTGCCGTGAAATACAATTTAATAATGCAGTAGAAAAATCGTCAAGATCATTAAAATTATTCAGTATTGAGGAAGATCAAAAAAGAGACAGATTGAGTTGGTGTGATTTGAGTTTGAAGAGTTGTCGTTTAAAGATATAGTTTTATGTATATGGAATAGTAATGTGGTGCTGATCCTACTTAAGTAACACGGGATGAGGACAATGAGATTCTCTACTAAAAACAACAAATTTGTAATGACTTTTGCCGAATTAACGGTTTATAAATGCTCCTGTCATCATGATAATTATATTTTAATAGATATTATAATTAAGATAGTTGGTAGTTTGCTACTAAGATAATCGCTTACAATACAAAGTCGAAAGGACACAAAAATGTATGGAAGTCTGTCCCAGAGATGTCCAAAGATGATGTATAGGTATGTCATTAAATAGTACAGATCTTCTATTTAAATAGTAATAAAGTTACTTGTAGCTAAGCAGTCGCTGATAAAAGTTATGAAGGTTGACTTTTCATACTACGACGACGGTCAAGAGATTCAGAACACAAAAATCGATTAAAATTCTTATATTTTTGATATATTTTCAATTGATTACTATGAAACATGGGTAGTTGTTTAAAATTCATTGTGTATTTAAATAAAATAGTTAAACACGTTTGGACAGCCGCGGGCAAATTATGGCAATGTCTTTTCTAACGAAAAGTAAGTGATCGCTCGCTTTAGCTGTAATTATGAATAGAGTTATATTATTCCCTGGTTTAAAACATAGGGTTATTTCTAAAGCCAAAGTTATTATTTAATAACAAATGTAGGTACGTACTATTTCAAGCATTTCAATGTTGTGGCAAATTCCTCGAACTCCGCGAACTCCTCGAAGGATCTAAATTAAATACCATAATTGTTACAACTAGTTTGCAGTCAAAATCGTGACATTTTATATGGTAATTGTATAGAGTCAATCTATATCAATAAAATTAGGTATTTATTAAACCTTATTTTTCATTTATTTCACTCTTTTTACAGCATGGACTACTAGACAAACTTTTAATTTACAGCGCGTATGACCAAA
The DNA here is from genome assembly GCA_034621355.1 of Mycalesis mineus. Lineage (NCBI taxonomy): Eukaryota > Metazoa > Arthropoda > Insecta > Lepidoptera > Nymphalidae > Mycalesis > Mycalesis mineus. Next base: position 12,762,301 of record CM067902.1, read on the forward strand.
TTATGGTGAAGAGAGACAGATTGAAAATAGATAATAAATAGAGAAATAACTAGAATAGATAACAAGTACAATGTAATATAGCCAGAGCCATTTCGAAACTCAGATTCAAGGGACAAAATTAAAGGTTTTTTTTTCAATTTTAATAAAAAATAAATAATATTACCTGAGCTTATAAATATAAAAAACCGAAAAAATGTTTTAACACTGAAATTATTCAAAAGATTCACTCAGAACTCAAAATAAAACTCACAACTATTGTTTATTTACACTATTCAAAACAATATATATTTAATTATTATTTAAATTCGTAAAACTTAGATCAAGAGCACACGGTAACTCTAAGTCTACTAGTACTCGTATTTAAGTAAGTAATGTCTTACAAACACATTTATATATTAAATATTGATCGTATAGTTATGTTGATAGCGCCGATAACCGATAAGACCGACTTTTTTAAGCAATATTATAAAAAAAATCGAAAGGAAGTTAAATCTGTACGTTAACTATTTTTTTGGCCATTGGGCCAATTTACAAGTAAATTAAGATTCTGGCTCTTACCAATTAAAACCCCATGAATTTCAAACAAAACATTCCACCTGGGAGCGAAACTACCATGTACTACACCAACTGTTGTCAGCTGAAGCAAACCAACCTTGGGCACTATGTTCCCAACAGCCAAAAAAGCGTGCCCGGATAACAGCTCGACAATCAACTCGAGGATCCGAGCTTGGCGCGCTGACTGGTTTACGGTACCAACATTCCCGAAACGCAGACCCCGACGACTACCAACAACGAGTTAACACCGTGGGATTCTAGTTAGAACGAATCTCACATAAACTTCTTGCCTCCCTACGACTAGAAAGTATCCATTAGTACCCCCACGTTAAAAAAGGCGATGGATGTCTAGCTATATATATTATCTAGCTTCGATCTGAGAGGCCCTAGGCTCGAGTTCTGGGTCGAGCTGAAATAATGCTGAAATTTTAATTCTTCTAAGAAATTCTAAGCTGGAGTCGGGAAATTAGTTGTGTTATATCTCCATGCCTTTCTAGTACGTTAGTCCGTCAAAGTATCATCAACGTCTGATAGTAATCGTTAAAGAATTAAACATACTTACTCCGCTAGTCCGCATTGGAGAAACGTGATCCATATCCAGACCACTATAAGAAAAGGCCAGACCCTGAACTAGGCCGTTAATAGGCTGACGATGATGAAATAATAAAAACGTTTACTTCTTTACAGCGAAGTGTACCATGAAACTAAATTCAGTAAATCTCACAAGCGAAAAGTCATTCTTATACAGGCCTCAGCGCCAGAGCCTGTAAGGCCACGAGCAGAGATGTGATTTATTTGAAATACTTCTATTTAAAACGCAAATACAAAATGCAAAATACCTATTTTGTATTTTGCATTTAAATGCTTTTTAACAAAAACATTTTGTATTTTATTTTAAATACCTTTTGAGAAGTATTTTGCATTTTTAAAATTAATTTAAAAATACAAAATACTTTGTGATTAAGTTTAGCCAACCTTACCATGAACAAATGACGCTTGTATTGCCAAATTTGACCTATAGTGGATTTTTGTCGGCCGCGGTTCAAGCTAAAACACTGAATGTATTAAAATGAAACTTCGTAGTTCATATTTTGAGGTATTGTATAGGATACTTTTGTCGCGAAATTAAAGTAGAAGGGGTTGAAAATTTCGATATGTTTACTAACTACTAAATAAGTATGTTATTCAAGGATTTTTCAAAATTTCATCCCTATAGGGTTATATTGGGGTTGAAAGTTTGTATGTGAAACTTTCTAGACCTACTGATTATACAACACCAACAATCAATTTTTTGTCAGTCAGTTTGTTCCGGCTAATCTCTGAAACAACTGGACCTATTTACGACGAGTCTTTCGACACTTATTTGCTAATGTTATAAGTAACTTAGGTTAAACTTATTTTAGTAATGTTTTAAGTGACTATTCTAAAATAAATAAAAATATCATACAATTTGATCAAAAGGTATTTTATTTTGAAAAAGCATTTTAAAAATACCTATTTTGCATTTTGCATTTGAAATACAAAACGCAAAAGTATTTGGTATTTTGCATTTGAAATAGTTAATCTGAAAAGTATTTTGTATTTAAATGCTTTTATGGAACCATTTTGTACATCTTTGGCCACGAGGCCGTAAAATATGCCACATTGCTATGCCCTGCCCCTGGTTATACTCGTATTATCTAATAAGGATGAACATTTGTTGTTTTGGATCAGATAACAATGTTGAATCGTATATGATTTATGTATCAACGAATGTGTCATCAAGTGGATTTGACTATCTAGCGCAATGAGTCCACTTTCAGTATGAGTCAGTTAACGTAAAATTATAAACTTTATTACAAATCAAAATCAATCAATCAATGGCTCGTGATTTCTCCCAGGAGAAATCTTCCGACAAATAACTTACTGAGGGGAGAGGGTTCTTGACGTTAGAAGGTCAAAGGTAAAACTGCTGAAAAGGTGATATCATCTACTTGTGCTTCCTTCAGAGGTCTGATTCACAAAATCTACTTTGGTTTTCGAGTTTGGGTGCGAAAGAATTCCCGTGTCTCCATTTTAAGGAGATAGTTTAAGAGTTAGATCGTCGACGTATTTCATTTGATATCAATCTAACAATCAACATTGCTAAGTATAACCTGTGGTGCGGTGGCATCCGTAAAGATAATCCTCTTGTTAAAAATAGCTAGTAGTTTAATTTTTCCGACGACGATGACATGCAATTCAACTCATGACAATTCATGACATGCAATGCAAGACAACGGCAAATTCAGCTAATTCACATAAAACATCGACATATTATTGTTTGTAGCATTTAAGAGAATACTCAAAACACATTGTCAAAATGTTTGGCAAACACGCCAATGAAATGTAAAAATTACCTACTTCTAAGATTTGTTCCATTGCTCTGTATCACATGTAAAGTACATATATACTCTTTTTGTGTATTTCTCATTGAGTGAATTTTTGTATTCTTTTGAGAATAAATATCTTTAAATCTTTAAATCTGTCCTTGAAAACCACATGAAAATCTATCAAGTTTATCGAAAACAGACAGACACACAGACGACTTTGGATGATTTTTTTTTATAATATCTATAGCGATGAATCATTTGATAAGAAACAATTCGAAATCCGAGTACCCCAACTCCTCGTAATCACTCGTTGAGTGTTATTTTGATTTTCGTTGATTTTGTCATCTGTGCCGTAACTAGTGCGACGCCAGTGGTGCTCAACCGCAGGATGTAGATCGTAAGTTAGAAAATAGGACACCGTGATATGAGAAGTCGATAACGATCCACCTGATGGTAAGGGATGATGCAGTCTACGGTGGTACGCGCTCGCCTAGAAGATGCTTATTCACTCTTAACTTAAAGATAAATTGTAGGTGGTAGGAAAAACGGAAGCTGGAAGAGCATTCCAAAATTTAGCAGTGCGTATGAGAAATGAGGAACAAAACGGTATAGATCACTGCCATGCCGGGCTCCTATGATAGAGAGGTGATTTATCGCCCCTCCTATCACGGTCGAAGAAATCCAAAAATTATTTTAATGATAAAAATTGCCTTTCATGGATCGTAGCAAAGATTATTTTATAAAAGACTCCTATGGTATCGCAAGACACTAACACTGAACTGCAGAAATACTATCTGGAGATGCTAGGCGCTTCCATAGTAAAGGTGGTTTAAGGGAGAAGAAAAAGAAATTAGGGACGACTCAAACACCAGTCATTATTATCAGCCTTTTTCTATTGCCCTCAATAGAACCTGAAGAAAGAAAGCAGGAGAAGAGAGACATATTGAGGACGCCAATGTAACTTCGGATTATGAGAACCTCGATTCAAGTCGTGGATCGGGCTATGGAACAATACTGAGTTTTCCTTTCTAATAAGTTCTTTATTAATACTTCTAAAGCCGAAGTTGGGAAGTTGACGGTGTGTCCCCCTGCCTCGGAAAACACTTTGAACCCTCGGTCCCTGTCATTATCATCAATATCAGCAGTACGGTATCAGCCATTGCGTAAGCACTTATTAAACTATACACATTCACAAAGAAAACTGATAGTTGCGAACTTGCGATAAATATTGTCGTAACGACGATTACGCCGACTTCTGGTTCTGTGTCTCTGACGTAAGTTTGGCAAACAGTGAATGTCAATATCGCTGTCAATTTTCCACATGTTGTTGACGTTTCGATTTAAGTCAATGTCAAAAAGCGTTTTGTTCAAAGTTAAGAAAATTTCAATAGAATATTTCCCTTGTTTTAACCGACGAAAAAAAACGGAGGAGGTTCTCAATTCGACACGTATATTTTTTTTTGTTTTTTTTTTATGGATGACCACGCATAAGTTTTTACAGAGTTGTCCGATTTTGATAATTCTTTTTTATTAGAAAGGGCATACTTCCAAGGTGGTCCCATTGTCAACATGTTAGGATCTGATGATGATATCCTGGGGAAATTGAAGGAACTCTTCAAATTTTGGAGGCCAAGGTTTGTACTTTAAAGACGTTACCTAGAACCCACAAACTGCCTTACTACGTAAAATAAATGTTCCTTAAACTTGGCTGGCACCGACTTCATAGATATGCTTAAGTAAATTAAAGCAACTAAATGACACAGTTATTTTTTACTTTTTAGTGCGTTTTGAGTCGGTTCTATTTTTTTACGTAGTAAAGCAGTTTGTGGGTTCTAGGTAACGTCCTTAAAGTAAAAACCTTGGCTGGCACCGACTCCTAAATATGCTTAAGTAAATTAAAGCAAGTAAATGACTCAGTTATTTTTACTTTTTAGTGCGTTTTGAGTCGGTTCTATTTTTTTAAAGTTTCTTTATCGGAATATTATTGTTATGACTAAATCTCAAGCACAAAATTTTGATGACTTTCATGCTAAGCATTAATGTCTTATTATTGTTCGCTCAAATTAATGTCGAAAGTATTATGCGACCCCAAGATCACATTTGGTACAAGATATCGTGTGCTTAAGTGTTACGTTTGGTCCACTCTTTTATTTGGCTGTGTCGTGTGAAACATAGGTCCTAAAAAAAGGAGTGCTGTCGTCGACTCCAAGCATTTGAGATTTGAGGGCTTAAGGAAATGCTTCAAATTTTATGGAGGGACTTCATCTCAAATGTAAAAGTTCTCGAACAAGCCAAGAGCAAACGCCAGCTGGTGACAGCAATAATGAAAAGAAAAGTTGTGTTTTTTGGGCATCTACAAAGAGAATCCCTGTATGAATTTCCAAGGGTGATTTTAGAAGGCAGATATCTGGAAAACACGCACCAGGGAGTCATCGAAGAAATGGATGGATGATGTAAAAGAGTGGACCAAGCTTAGAATTTTCTCCGCCTGACTACCCAACTTTGAAGAAGGCACCTGAAGAAGAAGAATCTCACTCAAATATTGAATCGGGTTGACTGATTTTTCTTTTGACTACAGAGGTGTGCATAGAAACGGCCGAAATGACTATTGATTATTGAATAACAATAATGAATTCGAAATTTCGAAGTATTAATGAAACAAAGTAATTTATGTTTTTTCCAATATCGCGCGATGCTTACGCAGATTTACTTAAGTGCTATGTGGAAATGCTAGGCGTTTGCGATATGAAAAAGATAGACCATCTTTTAAATAAAAAATAAAATAGGAATCACCCTTGTTGATTATTTTTAGAATATTCTGAAGTAGTAGGTATATGCACATCGACTATTTTTTGCTGCATTGGGCTTAAAATATTATTACATAATTATTTCATAATTAGGTTGTACGCTCGTACATAATAAAACAGTAGATGACTTTTTACTATTTATTATATTGATTGATTTAAATAATAATTAACAATTCTTCGGAATAAGGTGTCTTGATTGTGATTTGTATCTTGCGCGCAGTCGCGTATGTATATAAATTGGGAATGGCAAAATCGTGTGTGTCGCCCTCAAGCGGTTGGTTGGTGCGTGCGCCGCTCCGTTTTAAGGTCGCGACTCGCGCGCGAACATAGGTATATCCTTAAAATCTCACCTACTCGTATTTACTTAGGTACGTGCCAAACAGTTAAAGGGAAATAAAATAGATCAATAAGTAAAAACAAGTGATCAATTTTTATGTATTAATATTCTATTTAAATTATTTCTTATTATATACAGAATCACGTACACACTTATAGTTACTTAATTAATATTTACAAATATTTTACCCGTACAATTAAATACAATACTATATATAATGAGGAGACTAGTACCAGTCAGTCTTCCCAACTGCCAACTTCACCTGCTCGTGGTTCATCTTGCAGATGGACCGAAGAGGCTGCTGAATGGCGCTGGGCACAGGCCTGTATCAGGCAGCTACAACACGGGAACGAAAAACTAACCTTGTAGACCAACCCGCCTGTCCAACATAGTATCGTGCACCTACGGATAATTCAACACTTAACATGCTTTGGTCTTCGGCAGCCCTTACTATACCTAACTCTCGCACTACGTAGGTACTACGCACGGCACTTTAATGATTGACAAATACATACGCACGATAATTAAATATTTAATCGAAAATTCAATGATAATAATACAAATTAGATTGTGAGTCGATAGCATAGAAGTCGTAGAGGAAAATCTAATAATTTCCTCTATGATTTATAGAAATTAACTTGTAGGTAGAAGTTGTAACTAAAGAAAATTTTTTATAAGAAATTCGAGACTGGGAGTTAAACCTTAAAATAGCTATTTGAAGACGAATTCCATACCACAATTCCTTCCGTACTCGTAAATATAATTTTACGTTATAATCCCCAGCCGCATTGTCGCGCGTAAAATTCCAAAATGGCGGCTGGTCATAGACTACTAATCTTCGAACCGCTTTACAGTCTAATCTTCTAAACTGCAGTCCGTTCTTGATTTGTTCTTCTTCCGTAAAGTGAACGCTCCGATAATACTGATTACTAGCGAAACTGCAATTATAATAATGCAGGTGACTCCAACGTAGACGGCAAAACTCGAGCTTTGCAGGTGACATCGGTCCGCTTCATACCATCGGCACGTGAAGTCTAAAATAAAATAATTATATTAGATTTTGAATCTTTTGTATCATATAGCCCTACGTCATTTGCCGCTCAACTTTGCAACCCATTGAGCTAAGCTTGGCAACTTAGGATCTTCTGCCAATCTTTTTTTTTTATCGACTACAAGTTAGCCCTTGACTGCTATCACACCTGATGTTAAGTGACGATGCAATCTAAGATGGAAGCGGGCTAATTTGTTAGGAGTAGGATGAAATCCATACCCCTTTCGGTTTCTACACGACATCGTACCGGAACGCTAAATCGCTTGGCGGTACGTCTTTGTCGGTAGGGTGGTAACTAGCCACGGCGAAAGCCTCCCACCAGCCAGACCAAGACAAATTAAGAAAAATCTCAATCTGCCCCACCGGGAATCGAACCCAGGATCTCCATCTTATAAATCCACCGCGCATACCACTGCGCCACGGAGGTCGTCATCATCATTTCTTATTCGATAATAGCTCTTGTTGTATATTAAGGTACATTTATTATTGTGTGATGTAGGTAGGCGCATTATAACGTAAATAAAGTTAGTTGAGAACACGTAATGGTCGTTTCACAACATGGTGGCAGCGGTGTCGAATAAAACCGAGTTAAAGTTGTGAATATAGTGGTGTTTTGGTGTATTTTAACTATTAGCGTGTTTGTATACTCATATACAAATGGAACACGCGAGACCTCCAGCGGAACTGGTGTTGGAAGGTGGCCCGGTGAGTCGGGCGGACGCGTGGCGCAAGTGGTACAAGCAATTTAACGTGTTTCTGAAAGCGTCTGGCGTGCATAAAGAAAGCAAAGATGTTCAAGCAAGTCTGCTTATTAATCTTGTGGGGCCGGACGGGTATGACATCTATACTACTTTTAAATTTCTAAAGGACGAAAGTCAAGACGATATAGATGTCTTAGTTTCAAAGTTTAATGACCATTTTGGCACAAAACACAATACAACTATGTGTAGATTTCGGTTCTTCACGCGCAGTCAAGAAGTCGGCGAAAATGTGGACTCATACGTCACAGCTTTACGAATATTGAGTCAGCACTGTGAGTTCGAGCACCTAGAAGACGGTCTGATAAGAGATCGCATCGTGTGTGGTATTTCCGACAGTACAGTGAGAGATAGATTACTCAGAACGGACGACTTAACCTTGGAGAAGGCCATAAAGATTTGTCACGCGAGTGAAATATCGCTGACGGAGGGCAAGCAAATTGAAGTCGCTAAAACTTCGGAATCGACGGCCGGCGCGGCGGTGGATGCAGTGTTCGGGGCGCGGGCGCGCGCGCGGGGCGAGGCAGGCGGCGCGAGCGGCCGGCCTGCCGCTCCGAGCGCCGCGCGCCGCATGCGCAGCAATGAGACGCCGGGTCGTCGGTTCGATTCTCGGTTGAGTGCGAATAGTGATGTAAAGTGCGTGTCGTGCGGTAACGACCATAGTGACTATGATCGGTGTCCAGCTAGATCCGCGACCTGTTTTTTGTGTTTTAGACGGGGACATTTCAAAAAATGTTGCGTAAAAGCTAATAAAAAAGTGTTTGAAGTGAATGAGGAAGTAATAAATGATGATTTGTTCCATGTGTCCATATTGAACGATGACAAAATAGGTAAAGACAGTAAGTGGTTTGAAACATTGATATTGTGTAAAAACGGAATGTCAGAAAAATTTAAACTAGATTCAGGGTCAGATTTAAATGTATTATCGTTTAAAACATTTCAGAGATTAGGATACTCTTTCAGTGATTTAAAACATTGTAATCAACGTGCTCAATCATTTTGTGGCAATTATTTACCTATATTAGGTTCTCGGGATATGTTATGGTCATATAAACAAAATAAATATATCATTAAATTTATTATATCTAAGGACGACTGTCAAAGTGTTCTCGGGAAAGATACATGTGAAAATATAGGAGTTATAAAGCGAATTTTCACTATTAACATAGATCAGTATAGTGATTTGTTTCGAGGCGTAGGTAAACTGCCAGGGAAATATAGAATCGTCATAGATAATGAAGTAAACCCGTCAGTATGTCCAGTTCGTAAAATACCTATGGGTGTAAGAGATAAATTAAAAAGTGAACTCGATAACATGGAACGAATGAATATAATAAGAAAAGTGTCTCATCCGACACCGTGGGTGAACGCGATAGTACTTCCCGCGAAGAAAGACGGCAGCGTGCGCGTGTGCCTCGACCCGCGCCCGCTCAACCGCGCCATCCGCCGCGCGCACTACCCGCTGCCCACGCTCACCGAGATAGCCAGCACGCTGCACGGGGCAAGGTATTTCAGTAAGCTAGACGCGCGCTCGGGATTTTGGATGATCGAGCTAGACGACCAGAGCGCGGACTTATGCACTTTTGGTACCCCATTCGGACGTTATCAGTTTCTGCGGCTCCCGTACGGGGTGAGCTGTGCCAGTGAAGTGTTTCATGCGAAGATTCGCCAAATTCTAGAGGATTTAGACGGAGTGGAATCGTTCGTAGACGACATAATTGTTTACGGTAGTACTTTGGACGAACACGACGCTAGACTGAGATCGTTATTAGATAGGGCTCGCGAAGTAGGTATTAGATTTAATTGAGATAAATGCGAGTTTCAGGTGCGTCAAGTTACGTATTTAGGACACACGTTTAGTGAGAGGGGTATGCAAATTGATATAAATAAAATACGTGCGATCAGAGACTTGCCCACTCCAAACGACAGGGGCTCACTGGAGCGATTTTTAGGCATGACAAATTATTTGTCCAAGTTCATTCCAAACTATGCTGACATCGCGAATCCACTTCGAAATCTATTAAGAAAAGGTATCGAGTGGTGTTGGGAGAGTAACCACTCGACGGCGGTGTCGGCGCTGAAGCAGGCACTGTGCCGCGCGCCCGTGCTGGCGCTGTACTCGGGCGCAGAGCCTGTGCTGTTAACGGTAGACGCAAGCGCGAGCGCGCTCGGCGCCGCCTTGCTGCAGGCCGGCCGCCCGGTGGAGTTCGCGTCGGTTACGCTTACGGACACTCAAACTCGATACGCACAAATTGAAAAAGAAATGCTAGCGATTGTGTTCGCATTGGAAAGATTTCATCAGTACGTGTATGGGAGGTCAGACGTTACGATTGAAACAGACCATAAGCCACTCGAGTCTCTTTTTAAAAAATCGTTAGATGCGGTTCCGGCGCGCTTACAACGTATGATGTTGCGCATCCAGTGTTACGAGTTTATTGTTGTTTACAAGCCCGGTAAATACATGTACCTGGCCGATACGCTGTCCAGAGCAGCCCTCTCGGAGCCTATGCACGACAAGCTGTCGGATGAAATTGATGCTTAAGCGTGTTTTGTTATAAACAATGCACGGTTTAGTGACACTAAAATACAACGAGTTAGGGAAGCGACGGGTAAAGATCCCGAGTGTAAAATCTTAATTAATTATATTTTGTGCGGGTGGCCGCGATATAGACACGACGTAGATAGTTTAGTTCGCGGGCACTGTTCGTATAGAACTTCATTCGAATATATAGGAGGTGTTCTGTTTAAAGATAACTTGGTCTTTATACCTCGTGAGCTGAGAAGCGAAATGCTAGCGTGTGTACACGAGGGTCACCTCGGAATCGACCGCTGCAAGCGACGCGCACGTGACGTCATGTTTTGGAGCGGCATGTCGCGCGACGTGGAGCGGACGGTGCGCGCGTGCGCCGCGTGCGCAGAGCACGCCGCTCGTCCGCAGAGAGAACCTATGATTCCTCATCATGTTCCTAGTCTACCGTGGAGAAAGGTTGGCTCGGATATATTCGTGTTTCGTAAAAAATATTTTCTAATACTCGTTGACTACTTTTCCAATTTTATTGAAGTAAGTCCTATATCCAACCCAGGTTCGCGAGCGGTAATATTAGCCATGAAAGAGCAGTTCGCGAGGCACGGCATTATTGAGGAGCTGGTGACGGATAATGGGCCTGCGTATGTGTCCAAAGAGTTTCGAAATTTTAGCTTAGACTGGTGTTTCAAACATACAACCTCGTCTCCCAACTACGCACAGTCCAACGGACTTAGCGAAAGGGCCGTACGGACGGTAAAAAATATTATAAAAAAATCAATAATGACAGGATCTGATTTTTATCTAGGGTTGCTTAACTTTAGGGCGACACCGCGTGATGGGATTAATTCACCGGCGCAGTTATTAATGGGAAGACGATTGAACACTAAACTCCCCATAAATACAAAAAAGTTAATACCAGATAGGAATAGCGATGACGATTTTGTCAACATAAATCGTAATCGCGAACGCGCTAAGGAATATTACGATAAGCGATCGCGTGCCCTACCCGAGTTGAGAGCGGGTGAGCGGGTGCTGGTGGAAGACGGCAACACTCGGCGCCGTGTGACGGTACAGGCGGCGGCACCACAGCCAAGGTCTTATTTTGTTGTTGACGAATCGGGTCGAAAATACAGACGTAATCGGCGTCATCTTATTCGCGCTGAAATTAGTTCTGCAACCAGCCGTTCACCTCTTCCTTTGGATGAAAAGGAGGATAGTGATGATAGTGTTTTAAGTTCATTTGCTGATGCTGAAAGGTACAGCAGCGATGACCCTCGGGTAGACCAAGACACTAATTGTAATAGCTCGCCCGAGGGAGCGGAACGTACACGAGCAGCTGCTTATAAGGCTCGTAAACAGCTGGCATTATTTTTTAAGAAAAAATAGTGTTACTATGCTTATGATTACTACGGCTATAACTGGTTTATATTGTGTTAGATTAAGTTTAGTCTAAGTTTAGTTAATAGTTATACTACTTATTCATTACTTCTTTTTAGGGGAAAGATGTTGTATATTAAGGTACATTTATTATTGTGTGATGTAGGTAGGCGCATTATAACGTAAATAAAGTTAGTTGAGAACACGTAATGGTCGTTTCACTACAGCTCTATTGCCCGCTCAAGTGACTAGCTTTATTGACTCTGCGTTCTTATGCGGCCCAACAAAAAAGACGGGCCTGCCATCACCACTTATCATAACATCACAGTACTTATGAAGTATACCACTCCCTACAAAGAAGTAGGTATAGTTATAAAAATAGCTCACCTCTCATCCTTACAAATAGCAAATGTCCGCATACAAATGTTACGAACGTGACCACAGACCACGCTACTCCCATCGCCACAGACCGGTCGCGAGGGTCCACTGTTCGGAGGAGCAGAACTCCTTGCGCTTGGAAGCACAACACTGGAAATAAACAAAATAAATAATATATGTCTTAACCTTCTAACAATTTAAATTGTTTTGGGAAACTGTCTTCTTTATCTTTGATATTTTTAAATGACTATTTGCTTATTGATTACCACTGGAAAACCACCGCCTATGAACAAGGCAACACCTCGCAGGGAATGCAAGGAACACGCCCTACAACGTGCCGCCCTGTGCTTGTCAATTTAATGTGATTACAGACACATAGTTATAAAGCTGCTTGCTACAAGAGACAATGCTGCTTGGCGGCAGAAACAAAGTCCGACAATCCCTTCCTCCTCACACGTATACTCTTCAATAGGACTATAAGGGACTAAGCACTTACGAGTGAAAGTGACGGCAATAACGATAAGCAGAGCATGCAGCAGGTGCGCTGCGCTGCACAGCGCGTCACTGCACGCTCCTACCACAGCGCGCCCGCTCGATGAACACGTACAGTTGGTGTACGCCCTGGAAACAACATCATGATATGATATGATTCTTGAACATGCGGATATGCAGAAGAGTTATACACAAAAAATTTTTAAATAAAAATAGAACCGACTCAAAACGCACTTAAAAGTAAAAAATAACTGTGTCATTTAGTTGCTTTAATTTACCTAAGCATATCTATGAAGCCGGTGCCAGCCAAGTTTAAGGAACATTTATTTTACGTGGTAAAGCTGTTTCTGGGTTCTAGGTAACGTCCTTAAAGTAAAAATCTGGGCTGGTACCGACTCCTAGATATGCTTAAGTAAATTAAAGCAATTAAATGACACAGTTATTTTTTACTTTTTAATGCGTTTTGAGTCGGTTCTATTTTTATTTAAAAAATTTTATTTCATATTTTTTAGTGATTTATCGCCACGTAACGTACTCGTACTATACTGTCATAGTATATTATATGGCACTAGTAGCCAAAAAGCTACCGATACCGACACAAAAACCGAAATCGCTGTAAGCGTGCCTCCAAAATTTGAAGAGTTCCTTCAATTTCCCCAGGATATCATCATCAGATCCTAACATGATGATGAAATGATGAAAATTGGACCACCTTGGAAGTATGCCCTTTCTAATAAAAAAAGAATTATTAAAATCGGACATCTCTGTAAAAAGTTATGCGTGGTCATACATAAAAAAAAAAATATGCGTGTCGAATTGAGAACCTCCTCCGTTTTTTTTCGTCGGTTAAAAAGCAAGCCTCTATTTCAGATAGCAAACCAGCTCTGAGGTCTTGCTTTTTTACACGCTTTTTATTAGCTTCACTTGTATGTCAGTTTGTCAGTATGTCAGTATGTAACTCTCCGTGGGTAATCTGCGCGCCTGCGGCCTTCCTTGGTTCTGGTAGCCGTTTCTCAGGCTCCCTCTCCGAAATTGAACTCTGATTCCCCGTATTTATAATATTTATAAATAATTATTTGAAACAAGTTTGGTTTTCTATAAAAAGCGTGTTTTTTAGTTTTTTTAAACTATTATTTATTATAACTGAGCACTATTGAATCTAATCAAATGTTCTACAACATCGTCTACCTTAACACGGGTGTAGAATGTCTATTTACATTGGCCCACATGACATTCGCCAACATCATCAGCCTATTAACGTCCTACGGCCAGGTCTTTCTCAATAGAGAGGAGTCAAGAAGGGTAGACTCAGTACGCTGCTCTAACGCACTTTAAGGATAGTGAAACTTATAAGATTCACTATCATATGTTAATGATAATGTCCGGGACAGACGGCAATCAACTTATGAAATTATGTATATGATTTTCAAGAGTTATCGGGTCTCACCTAATCCCATCAAAGATCTCTTCCCCTCCACAACCAGCGTGGCACGGAGACACGTACGTCACCATCTGTTCCACCACGCACACGGGTTCAAACTCACGAAAACGCGGCCTGCATCTGAATTGATATGAAAAGTTAGTTCAATTTAGGTACAATGTTGCTATTTAATTTAGGTTGCCTTTCGGTAATTCTCGTGTTTCCTAGGAAAAACGAATATATAAGTAAATCTCGCCATATTTCCTGTCCGCTCTAAACAGGACATGCATATGCCCACGCTAAGAACTGATTTTGTAGTACAACATAGTTCTCAGTGCGGTAATGCACCCAAAAGCAGCAACCAATGTAAGTATGAATGATCTTACCCACAAGCAAGGCTGCATTCCGGATGAGCATATAGATCAGCTGATAAACCAGCAACTTTACCTATAAAGCAAACACAATAATTATCATAAAAATATGAAGTACCTACACCTTACTTAATATGAAATATGAGCCTACCCATGTTGAAATACTTAAAATGAAATTGAAGCAGTCGTTAATATGGCAGCCATAGACTCCTTCCGCGATACACCATCAAATAACACCAAACTAGCCACAACACACACAACACGTATTATTGTGCTATTATGTGTGGTATTATTATCTATCTATCTATCTATATTTATATATAAATATATAAGAGATTCCCACCTATATATTGACTCATCACGATTTCTCTGCAACCATAAGGCGTAGCGACTTGAAATTTGGCCGGAATATTCCTTTCGCCGAGTAGAGGTCAGCTAAGAACGGATTTTACGAAATTCCACCCACAAGGGGGGTTGCGGGGGCGGCTAGTATTTCTATATTTTCTTATATACTACGCCTACAATATAGTGAAGAGTGGGCTTGTTAAGGGAGGTATTACTTATTTCAGCCGCTAAGCTGTGCTGTGCTGTCTGAGGGACTTTGTCGCCGGAGTAATTACAGGCACATGAAGCCTAACACCTACTTGATTGACACAGGGCGGCGGCTTTTTGTAGGACGTGCTCCTTACATAGATACCCTATGCAGTATTGCTCTGGTTATAGCCATATTCTTCTTCATCATGTAAACAAACCTGTTTGATCCTTTAGTTCTCACTATAAATCATCATCATCATCATTATCATTACCAGCCTGTAGACGTCCACTGTTGGACATAGGCCTTTTTTAGGGACTTCCAAACACAACGATCCCGAGCCGCCTGTTGCCAGCGGCTCCCTGCGACACGTTTAATGTCGTCAGTCCACCTGGTTAAGGGTCGAACAACGCTGCGCTTTCCGGTGCGGGGTCGCCAATCTACCACCTTGGGCCCCCAACGTCCATCAGCTGTTCGAACTACGTGCCCCGCCCCATTGTCACTTCAATTCTGCGACTCGCTGAGCTATGTCGGTTACTTTGGTTCTTCTGCGGATCTCCTCATTTCTGATTCGATCACGCAGATATTCCGAGCATTGCTCTTTCCATCGCCCGCTGAGTGACTCTGAGCCTTCTTATAAAGCCCGCTGCGATGAACTGCGGGCTTCACTATAAATACTCACTCATAAAATGTGGCTTTGATCAACTTACCATGATCGCATCGCGTCACGAATGTCATAAAAACAAAGACGAGGATCAAGGCTAGTGTCGTCCATATGATCTGCTTCATGTGGCCTAATCGACGGAACTCCTTCGAAATCGGCTTAGAAAATAAATGGCCAGCGAACTGTAACGACAAATCAAGTTCATATAAATGCCTCATCATCAGCTTATCTTAAACCCACCTCAGGGCCAGCCTTCCCACCTGGTAGGAGAGGGGATATGGAGCTTCGACCTACCACGCTGCTTCTGTGGGGGTTAGCGGGTTTACGGTGATAATTATTCGACGACCTCCGTGGCGCAGTGGTATGCGCGGTGGATTTATAAGACGGAGGTCCTGGGTTCAATTCCCGGCGGGGCAGATTGAGATTTTTCTTAATTTGTCTTGGTCTGGCTGGTGGGAGGCTTTCGCCGTGGCTAGTTACCACCCTACCGACAAAGACGTACCGCCAAGCGATTTAGCGTTCCGGTACGATGTCGTGTAGAATCCGAAACGGGTGAGGATTTTCGTCCCACTCCTAACAAGTCAGCCCGCTTCCATCTTAGACTGCATCATCACTTAACATCAGGTGTGATAGCAGTCAAGGGCCACCTTGTAGTTGATAAAATAAAAATAAAAAAATTTAAATAACAATTACTAACAAATCTCGTTGATACTTGATTGTGACCTGGACCGAAAGGTTAACGTGCTATCCAAGGCACGGCGTGTAAAAAGCACAACAATTTCCCAAATCCCTAAGCACTAGAAGCAGCATGGCGAATCTAAGCTCAATATCGCGCTTCCACGATGAGAACTGATCCCGCAGTAGACCGTCAATAGGCTGATAATGATGATGATCACTTAATAAGAATAAGTTAATGTTTTGATAGAAATAGTATATTTACCACCACTACAAACACGATGATTTTGTACTGGAGCATCTTAGTCACTTGTACTAACATATCGTCATCCACCACCAAGTTAAATTTCACCTGAAAATCATTTAAGACTATTCAAAGAGTTCAGGCTCATGTCGCTCCTGGTCTCTCTATAAGAGATACATGTACCTATTGACAGCATTGAGCAAACAACTACTACCAAAGCTGACATTGACAGTTTATTTGTGCTAATCAAAAGCTATTTCAATAATTAAAAATTAAAAACAATCGAACAAAATATTTTTGAATGTTGAAAATTGTTTGACTATACCTTCACAATATCGGTCTCGTTATACATATATCCATAGAGAGCTGCTGCCAACAGCCCCATGGCAAATATTTGAGATATTGCCAAAGGGTTGGAGGCAACACGGCCAACACTCCTTAGAAAATCTATAACAAAGAAAAATACTTTTTAAGAGATTTCTGGCGTTCGGTGTCGCTTTGCAAACTCCTCTTATATTTAAACTAGCAGTCGCCCGCGACTTCGTCCGCGTGAAAACCTCTTAGGTACCGTTTTAATTTTAAAGACAGATTTTCATAGAAAGTGTGCTCTTTCCCCGCTACCCCTCTCAATATATTTTTTTTATAGTTTCCCGTGAAGCAATATCCTCCGTCCCGTCCCGTGTACTAAAGATCTACATTTTCGTTAAACATTGTACGATATTACAGTACATTAACATTAACAATATACATAATATGTTTATAACACTTAATAAATGCATAAATTTCGACCAAATTTGATCACCATAAAAACGGTTCTAGTGAGTTAATCTTAAAAGATAGACATATACTGTCGTCCACATTTTTTTAGATCATTTCATGAGAAATAATTCTTTCATACATATATTTTTGGTATCTTGAACCGTTTTCGCAGCGCACGCAACGGAAGCCCTCAAGGTGAATAATTTTCCCCGTTTTTTTCACATTTTCCATTATTTCTTCGCTCCTAATAGTTGCAGCGTGATGTTATATAGCCTAAAGCTTTCCTCGATAAATGGTCTATCAACACAAAAAGAATTTTTCAATTCGAACCAGTAGTTCCTGAGATTAGCGCGTTCAAACAAACAAACAAAACAAACAAACAAACTCTTCAGCTTTATAATATTAGTATAGAATTGTTTATTTCAAATAGGCATACAAGCACTTTAGAAAGAAGTTTGTTAGTGCGTAGTGACTCTATCACCGGTACGGAAGGCATATTAAAATCGTTTTTTAAACTCAAAAGTCATCATCATCATCATCAATGTGAACTTGCTAAAACTTCCAAAGACCACGGTCCTGGCCCAACTGCATCCAGCAGCTAATTGATGTCATCGGTCATCCTATACTAAAGCCAAACTCGATTGAGAATGCTTGTCAACAAACAAATTTCAAATGGAGGTAGAAAATGCAACACATTTTATACCTAATAAATTTAAAATTATGTTTTGTTATTTCAAAAATCTTATTTAAAAGACATTGAATATATTAATTAGTTTTAAGCTTACTAATCTAATTTTCTGTCATGAATTTGTCATTAACTAGTTAATTAAAAAAAATAGGTGTAAAATGACTAGTGTTAGCATTTAAAATATAACAATTTGTTACCATAGACAATACTGTACGATATTGTCTATGGTAACGTCAACTTGTGTCTGTCGACCGTGAGATGATTTCAAAAGGGCTAGATTCCAGGCCGTAAAATAAAATGTAAAAATGGACATGTTAGAATAGTCGAACAGTGTATGGCACTGTTCTTTTGGTTGTTACAAAGTATGCATATTTTAGTGTAATATAAATTGTTGTAATTGAGTGGTTTTGTAATTAATTTAAAAGAGCATGTGTCGAGTTTTTCTGGCCGCGTCTTTTCTCGTCACGGACTGCTTTTCCGATGCGGCGGTAGATAAAAGATTATGAAAGAATAAAACGATTTTGAAGACATCAGAATATTATTTTAAAAATCCAGCTTCAACTAACACTAGTGATTTCTACCTTCATTTTTAATTTGTTTGTTGACAAGCATTCTCAGTCGAGTTTGGCTTTCGTATAGTGGTGGGTCTACCGTCATTGCGTTTTACGGTGCAGGATTTCCATTTCAGCATTTTAGGACTCCAACGTCCTCGGCTTTTCGAGCTATGTAGGTACAATACCTTCACCTTCGGTTTTGCGACTCGTAGAACTTTGGTTCTTCTACTGATCTCCTCATGTCCGATTATTTACTTACTAGCTTAAAATTACTTACTTCTATTATAATCAGGCAGCCAAGCCTTCTGTTCCCCTTTAACAATGGGCGCATCTTTAGGCACGGCTAGAAACAACTGCACAATGCTAACCACACTGGGGCCTAGGATGGAAGTAGTCTGGAGGGCCATGTTACTCTCCACCTGGCTAGTCAACATCGTGTAACCCAGTACCATCGGTAGTATCCGACCCAGTAGGAGTACACCTGAGGATAACGTGAAATAGAAACATTAGTATTTCAAGTTGGTCGTTAAACGCCAGGCTTCGCAGTAATCAAATAATAAACTTAAAAGTAGTAGAGCTTTTTTCCAAATTCCTCTTAAACACCAAATAGCGCACGACTTATCATTCAGGTATAATTCCGAGAAGAATTCAAATAGAGGTTTGGTTTGGAAAACGTATTTAAACGCTTAGGCTGCATCTTCACTTCGTCGCAGTAAAAGACCAACTTGTCTTAGAGTAAAATAAAGTTACCATAGTGCACACTGGTCCGTTCAGGCTGGAACTCGTCGGAATAAGCGATGCCATGGCTCCAGCAGGCCACGCGCGTCAACACGAACACCACGCAGCTGAAGGAGATGAAAACCAGCCGCACTACCGTGCGTACCGGCACGCCAAGGAACGATATATTGTTTGAAGCGTTCGTAGGCCCACAGAACTCTGTAAATTATTATTTATTATCATTATCAGTCTATAAACGTCACAACAGCGACTTTGCGGAGATATGGCGAGCGAGGAGCCCAGCACACTGCTCCAATATTGGTTGGCAGGCTTAGGGTGATAATGTTTAATTCATTAACAATCACTATTAGATGTTGATGATAGTGACCGGGGCACCACTAAACGTTCCAAGCCACAGGGGTATAACACCACCAACTTCCTTTCTTAGAACAAACACAATCCGAACGAGGTTTCGAAGTTAGGATCTCGTGATCGAAGCCACATAATCTAGCCACTAGACCAACGAGGCAATCGTAGATTAACATACCCATGTATCGCACGTACCTACCATATACGTACAAAAATAAAATATGATCGATTGACTAGATAACATACGAGACATTTATATTTTAAACTTACTTCAAGGCCGTCTGAAACATTGGAGCCCTTGGGCACATAAGAATTTATAGTATGGTGTTTCTATACTAACGCCAAACTCGATTGAGAATGCTTGTCAACAAACAAATTTAAAATGAAAGTGGAAAATACAACACATTTTATGCCTAATTTTAAAATTATATTTTGTTATTTTAAAAAATCTTATTTAAAAGATATTGAATATATTAATTGTTTATAAGCTTGCTAATCGAATTTATTGTCATGAATCCGTCATTAACTAGTAAATAAAAAAAAATAGGTGTAAAATGACTAGTGATTTCAACCTTCATTTTTAATTTGTTTGTTGACAAGTATTCTCAATCGAGTTTGGCTTTAGTATAACTGATCTATTATTATGGGTAATCCAATGTATTAAGGTAAAAACGATAATGTTTACTTGATTCTTCCTTCGTCGCAGCATCAGGCAGGAAGTACCAGGGCAGTACGCACAGGGTGGCCACAGTGGTATAAGTGATGAGGAGCACCCGGCGATGCCTATAGCCGCACCACGAGACGAATGGGGCCACCAGAGACTCGAACAATGCGAACGTTATTATGGCCACGTCTGAAAACGAGAGTTCAGTGTGATATAAAAATTAACCGAACCGAAAAATCTATAATTTTTTGTAGTTACTTATTACAGTCCTGAAACTTTATAAGAAAGTATTAATGTTATAGTTATTACGCGTGTTACCTTAATCACAAAAAGGGGTAAGGTTATGTATAGTTTTGATTTGTATTTACTTCTCCTCGACCTACAATTTGATAGTAAGTAGCTGACTATTAAATAATTTATTTGCAAACAACACTATCAAGTTCTTATATTACAAGTTTCGGGCCAGCAAGGAACACACTCGCAAAACATAATAAATACCTAAAGCCCTAAGATGGCTAAATCTTTGTCATTTTATAAAACCTTGCCCGTGCTCCTGTCTAAGGTCCAAAGTCTGGCCATACAGGTCCTCGCTCTGTAATTTTCGTTTAATCAAATATATAAAATTTCTACTCCTACGAAACGGCTTAACCGATTTTTACCAAACTTTGTATGCGTATTCAGCAGGTCTGAGAATCGGCTACTATCTAATTTTCATCTAAACTTTTTTTAATTTTTAATGCAAAACAACGTTTGCCGGGTCAGCTAGTAGTTGTATAAAAACAAGTGAACTTTCTGTTTGTTCTTTGACCACCTGCCCACCTGCTTGGAGTGTGGATTACTTACCAGTGCTATACCCCGGAAGGTCTCCAGCCCTGACGTCCTGTTGCATCATCCTATATGCGGTGATCTCTCCAATCGTGACCGCCAGAACGATACCCATCAGGATTCCACGAAGCTGAGCTGCTCTGAAGTTTTTTGGGTTCATCCATGATTTTACACGGGTCGCAACTGTTGATGAAATAAGAAAATCATTTTTATGTGCACTTTTAAGTACCCTCCAAACTTGAGGTACGTTCGGAAAGGACATAGGTAAAAAATGTATGGAAGTCTGCCCCAGAAATGACCAGAGATGATATATGTCATTAAATAGTACAGATCTTCTATTTAAATAGTAATAAAGTAACTTGTAGCTAAGCAGTCGCTGATAAAAGTTATGAAGGTTGATAAAAGTTGACTTTTCATGCTACGACGACGGTCACGTGATTGAGAACACAAAAAAACTATTGAAATTCTTATGTTTTTGATATATTTATTTTCAAGTGATTGCTATGAAACATGGGTAGTTGATTAAAATTCATTGTGTATTTAAATAAAATAGTTAAATATGAACATATGTTTGGACAGCCTGGGGCAAATTATGGCCATGTCCTTTGAAACGATGTCCCCGTAAATCAACGGAATGGACAAATAGCTAGAGATCCGAATGTAGAGGGGAGCAAGCCGCGGCAGAACAGTAAATTCTAACTGTTGGCTATTGTTGCATTATTTCTGAAAGACCAATATCCATCTGAAAACCAACAAAAAAACGGAGGAAGTTTTTTTTATGTATGTCCACGCATAACTTTTTACAGAGTTGTCCGATTTTTATAATTCTTTTTTTGTTAGAAAGGTCACACTTCTAAGGTGGTCCCATTGTCATCATGTTAGGATCTGATTATGATATCCTAGGAAAATTGAAGGAACTCTTCAAATTTTATAGGCACACTTGCAGCTATTTCGGTTTGTGTGTAAGTAGGTATCGGTAGCTTTTTGGCTACAAGTGCCGTATAATATACTATGACAGTATAGTAGGAGTATGTTACGTGGCGATAAATCACTAAAAAGTAAGTGATAAAATTTATCAACAAAAAATAGAACCGACTCAAAACGCACTAAAAAGTAAAATAACTGATATAGAGATATGATTAAGTAAATTAAAGCAACTAAATGACACTAATTTTTTACTTTTTAGTGCGTTTTGAGTCGGTCCTATTTTTTGTTAAAAATTTTTTTAATTGGTGTCTCGTCGAAAAATTCAAGATTCGAGACATAAATTATAGTAGGCGAGAACTGGTCTGAAGCCTTACTTTTTGAGCATTTAGATGAATCATTTGACGAAGTCATTGTGTCGGTTCCCAGTAAGTGTTGCTCTTCTCGCCTCGGTCTGTTGAGGATGCTATCGCTTCTGTTTCCGTTATCTCGCTTGAAAATAAAAATAAACTTTTTGAAAATCCAGAAGTGCACGTAAACATAAAAGTTTTAACTTAAGTTGAAATTAATATTCGGAACACTGTATTACAATTTAAATTAAAAACTTTTATTGAAATCTTAAAATTTACCTAGGTATAACTGAAAACAATTATTTTGTTCATTTATCTGATTTTTTTCTAACTATATCTAAGAAATTAGCGACTTTGAAGATCTCAAAAGTTGAGATTCAGTAAAATAAAAGAAAGAAAAATGGGGGTCAATTTTTTATATAACTTTTCAAAAAATATATCTGAGGTTCGCACAACAAGCCCTTTCATTCATATGTCCGTGCAATACAATTTAATAATACAGTAGAAAAATCGTCAATATCCTTAGAATAGAAGGATTCAGCATTTAGGAAGATCAAAAAAGAGACAGATAGAGTAGGTGTCATTGTATGAAGAGTTGTCGTTAGTACGTTGTAGTTAATGGACTAGTAATGTGGTGCCGATCCTACTTAAGTAGCACGGGATGAGGACAATGAGATTCTCTACAAAAAACAACAAATTCGTAATGACTTTTTCAATTGGTAATTGGTGGGTTAACGGTTTATAAATGCTCCTGTCATCATGACAATTATATTTTAATAGATATTATAATTAAGATAATAGCGAGTTGGTAGTTTGCTACTTAGATAAGCGCTTACGATACAAAGTCGAAAGGACATTGGTAAAAAATATATGGAAGTCTGCCCCAGAGATGTCTAGAGATAATATACATGTAATTAAATAGTACATATCTTCTATTAAATAGAAATAAAGTTACTTGTAGCTAAGCAGTCGCTGATTAAAGTTATGAGGGTTTATAAAAGTTGACTTTTCATACTACGACGATGATCACGTCGTTCAGAACACAAAAATCGATTGAAATTCTTATGTTTTTGATATATTTTCAAGTGATTGCTATGAAAAATGGGTACTTGTTTAAAATTCATTGTGTATTTAAATAAAATTGTTAAATATGAGCATACGTTTGGACAGCCTGCGGCAAATTATGGCAATGTCTTTTCTAACGAAAAGTTAGTGATCGCTCGCTTTAGCTGTAATTATGGATAGAGATATATTATTCCCTGGTTTAACACATAGGATTATTTCAATGGCCAAAGTTATTATTTAATAACAAATGTAGGTACGTACTATTTCATGCATTTCAATGTTGTGGCAAACTCCTCGAACTCCGCGAACTCCTCGCAGGATCTAAATTAAATACCATAATTGTTACAACTTGTTTGCAATCAAAATCGTGACATTTTATATGGTAATTATACAAAATCAATCTGTATCAATAAAATTAGACTATTTATTAAACCTTATTTTTCATTTATTTCACTCTTTTTTACAGCATGGACTACTAGACCAACTTTTAATTTACAGCGCGTATTTGGACGATAACCAAATTATGGTGAAGATGGAGAGACAGATTGAAAATAAATGATAAATAGAGAAATAACAAAAATAGATACCAAGTATAATGTTATGTAGCCAGAGCCATTTCGAAAGTCAGATTGAAAGGACAAAATAAAAGTATTTTTTGTTTTCAATTTTCATAAATAATAAATAATATTAATATTAGCTGAGCTTATAAATATAAAAAAACGAAAAAATGTTTTAACACTGAAATTATTCAAAAGATTCACTCACAACTCAGAATAAAACTCAAAACTGTTGCTTATATACACTATTTAAAACAATATGTATTTAATTATTATTTAAATTCGTAAAACTTAGATCAAGAGCACACGATATCCAAGAAGTGACTCCAAGTCTACAATAACCTAATACTCGTATTTAAGTAAGTAATGTTTTACAAACACATTTATATATTAAATATTGATCGTATAGGTAGTTATGGAGATAGCGATGATAACCGATAGGACCGACTATTTTGAGCAAAATTATAAAAAAAATCGGAAGAAAGCCAAATCTGTACATTAACTATTTTTTGGGCCATTGGGCCAATTTACAATGGGATTTATATGGTTTTACGGGTAAATTAAGAGTCTGTCTCTTACAAATTAAAACTCCATGAATTTCAAACAAAACATTCCACCTGGGAGCGAAACTACCGTGTACTACACCAGCTGTTGTCGGCTGAAGCAAACCAACCTTGGGCATAGTTTCCAACAGCCAAAGAAGCGTACCCGGATAACAGCTCGACAATTAAATCGAGGATCCTAAACTAGGCGCGCTGACTAGTTTGCGGTACCAAAGTTCCCGTAACGCAGTCCCCGACGACTATCAACAACGAGTTAGAACACCGTTGGTAATAGTTAGAACGAATCTCACATAAACTTCTTGCCTCCCTACGGCTAGAAAATATTCATGAGGAATTCCTCGCGTAAAAAAGGCGATGGATATCTAAATATTATCTAGCTTCGATCTGAAAGGTCCTAGGCTCGAGTTCTGGGTCGAGCTGAAATAATACTGAAATTTTAAGAAATTCTAAGCTGGAATCAGGAAATTAGTAGTGTTATATCTCCATGCCGTTAGTCCGTCCAAGTATCGTCAACATCTGATAGTATATTAATTAGTAGTAGTATATTAAAGAATTAAACATACTTACTCCGCCAGTTGGAGAAACGTGATCCATATCCAGACTACTATAAGGAGAGGCCAGACCCTGGACTAGGCCGTTAATAGGCTGACGATGATGAAATAATGAAAACGTTTACTTCTTTACAGCGAAGTGTACCATGTAACGAAATTCAGTAAATCTTACAACCGAAAAATCATTCTTATACAGGCCTTAGCGCCAGAGCCTGTAAGGCCACGAGGCCGTAAAATGTGCCACATTGCTATGCCCTGCCCCTGGATATACTCATATTATCTAATAAGGCCGAACATTTGTTGTTTTGGTAACACTTTCGATGGAATTCGGATAAAACACTCACTATCAGATAATAATGTTGAATAGTATATGATTTATGTATCAACGAATGTGTCATCAGGTGGATTTGATTATCTAGCCCAATGAGTACACCTTTATGAGTCAGTTAACGTAAAATAATAAACTTTATTACAAATCAAGATCAATTTCAATAGACAATAATTTACAAGTGGTGACTGACGAATTTAACAAAAACAATTGACAATATTCATTTCACTATCGTTTAGGAAAATTATGAATAGTATTCGTCGGTATAATGTTATGATTCAACTAGAGGACGCCCGCGGTTTCACCCGCGTTGTTCTCGTTCCCGTGGGAATTTCGGTATAAAATGTAGCCTATGTGTTATTCTGATATGTAACCTATATTATTGTGAAGTTTCATCAAAATCCATTCAGTAGTTTTTGCGTGAAC
The DNA here is from genome assembly GCA_034621355.1 of Mycalesis mineus. NCBI lineage: Eukaryota > Metazoa > Arthropoda > Insecta > Lepidoptera > Nymphalidae > Mycalesis > Mycalesis mineus. The sequence goes on from CM067902.1 coordinate 12,788,180, forward strand.
AAGTAACAAACATCCATACATCCATACAAACTTTCCCCTTTATAATATTAGTAAGGATATGGGTCCAATAAATTAAGCAGTTCTTTTGACAAATCTATATTTAATGATGTTTCAAATATTTGTTTGTAAGTTTGTGTTTTAAAGGTATTTTTAAAAAATTCGAAACTATTGATGATTTCAAAAATTATTTTTGACAAAATGCTACGTTATTCAGGACCAAGGAGTATCAAAGGCATTTGCAACTTGTACCGGTAACAGCCGGGTTATCTATCCTAGTTTTTTCCAACGAGTTAGTCTTAAGCACCTTTTGAAATACAATTATTCGCGTGCGCTGCCTAAACTGTTGAGTATAACTTGTGCCTTTAAAAGCTACGAAAATGTCCGCGACACCATCAAATCTATCTATACTAATATAATAAAGGCGAAAGTTTGTATGTTTAATTTTTGTTATTCTTTTACGCAAAAACCACTGTATAGATTTTGATGAAACTTCACAATAATATAGTTTAAATAACACATAGGCTACATCTTATCCCGAAATTCCCAGACAACTACGCGGATGAGTCCGCGCGCGTAATCTAATAAATTAATTTTGATATACCTATTTATACCACTAAACTGAAGCAATTATCAAAATGATTATTTAATAATCACAAGGATAACAAACAGATAAGATTTGCCCATTACAGTATGTCAGTGAGTCATAGTTTCGGAGGTAAAACAAAATTACTAAAATGCGCATAACTGTGGCTGGAGTGTTCTAACTTCTAGTAAAGTCCAAAATAAGCTGAATTTTTTACTTTTATATTAGATCATTCAACTAAACATTAAAAATTTCAACTTCATCAGCTTTTCTCGCTTCCTCTTTCGTTTCAACTTAGGTTGAGAATCTTCGTTCAGATTGTTCCCCAGCATACCAAATTTGCAGGGCAGTGCATTTGTCGCTACCAATTTATTTATTTGAACAAATTCAAAGGGACAAGCCAATCTTGGGTCGGTGACTGTGTACCCCGATAATCAATGGCTCGTGATTTCTCCCAGGAGAAATCTTCCGATAAATAACTTACTGAGGGGAGAGGGTTCTCGATGTTAAAAGGTCAAAGGTAAAACTGCTGAAAAGGTGATATCATCTACTTGTGCTTCCATCAGAGGTCTGATTCACAAAATCTACTTTGGTTTTCGAGTTTGAGTGCGAAAGAATTCCCGTGTCTCCGTTTTAAGGAGGTAGTTTAAGAGTTAGAGCATCGACGTGTTTCATATGATTTAGATCCAACAATCAACATTCCTACCGTATACCCGTGGTGTGGTGGTATAAAGATAATTGTAGGTGTAAAGATAATTCTCTTGTTAAAAGTAGTTAGCAGTTTAATTTTTCCGACAATGATTACATGAAATGAAATGAAATGAAATGAAATGAATTTTATTGTTAAAATAAGTCATTTTACAATTGTGCTGGGGATCCTGAAGTAAGTTTTAAAAACCTGTGTCTCAGGATTCCCGCTCTTCCTTTTTAGATACATCTGTATTATTTTAACAATATGGAACAAAATAAAAAGAAAATAATTAGCCTAACATGCAAACAAAAACCATTATGAGTGTGTGTGGGTGTGGGTGTGTATTTATGTGTAAGTGTATGTGTGTGTGTGTGTGTGTGTGTGTGTATGTCTACTCCAAATAATTGTGTAACATGCAGTAGTATTTGTAATTTAATAATTTTTTTTTTTTTTTTTTTCATTCTGTTTTATTTATTAATTAGTATTTGCTTATTATTGATTTAATTTCTAAGTTTGTGATTTTAATAGTTTTTCTGTATCGTCGTATGTTAAGTTATTAAGCCAATTAGATAATTTAATTTTTAATTCTGATAGTTGTACGTCATAAATATTGAGAATTCTGTTTAGTTTATTATATAAGAAGGAAGATTGATATTTATATTGTCTACTTGCAAACGTAGTACTACAGGGATGGGGGGTCATAACGGCATGGTTACGTCTTCTGTTTTTATGTGTTTTATCGTATTTAGTTGTGCGATGGATTTTTGCGACTGACTGTAAAATGTATAGTTGTCTAATTGTAAGAATTTTTGCTGTTTTGTATAAATTATGTGTTGGATGTCTGTAGGTTTTAAAATACATTACTTTCAGAAGGGATCGTTGGGCTCGTTCTAAATGAATGAGCTTAGTCTTGCATGCTCCGCCCCACGCGGGTATGCAATATGTTAGGATTGACTGTCCTAGGGCTAAATATATATTTCTCAATAGATCAGGTGGTACAACGTGACGTAACTTTTTAAAGATCCATATTAAGTTTCTAGTCTTATGTATTAAGCAATCTATTTGCTTATACCAATTTAGGTGTTGGTCTATTATTACGCCTAGATACTTGTACTCAGATACCTTATCAATTTTAGGACAATTGCATTGGACTTCTTTATTGTAGGGACAAGAATGGCATTTTATGTCAAGTCCGACACTAGGTTGTGTACGTTTACTTATTGAAAATGTGATAGATTTAGTTTTAGAAATATTTAAGGTTAAGAAGTATCTTTTAAGCCAATTGCAAACATTTCTTAGACCGTTCTCGGCGTTATGTTTGACTTCATCCCAAGTATCACCATGAAAGATTAAGGCCGTGTCGTCTGCATAGGAATAAATTTTACATTTGTGGTTAGAACTTAGAGAAATGTCATTGATATATATTGAGAACAGAGTAGGTCCTAGAACACTACCCTGGGGAACACCGTAAGATATTGATGCGTCTCGACTTACAGCATTACCAATTTTTACGCGTTGTCGTCTGTTGTTCAGGTAACTTTCGAAAATCTTAAATGGGGTACCTCTAATACCTATGTGACTGAGTTTATCCAAGAGTATAGGAATAGAAACGGTATCAAAGGCCTTGGCCAGGTCCAAAAATACACCAATGCATTTATGGCCCTGGTCTAGCCTCGTTACAATTTCGTTAGTGAGGTCTACAACTGCATCCTCAGTAGATATACCACTTCTGAAACCATATTGAGTTTCAGATAGAATTTTACGTTCTTGTAGATAGCTATTTAATCTTACGTTTATAATTTTTTCGAAAATTTTGGAAAATACTGACAACACGGATATCGGTCTGTAGTTATCTACTAAGTTTTTATTTCCACTTTTATGAATAGGGTGAATTAGGGATAACTTAAAAGCATTAGGGAAAATACCTTGATCAAAGCAGGTGTTGTAAAGGGTTGTTAAAATAGGGATAAGAATCTGTTTTGCTGCTTTAACAAATTTGGTGGATATGTTATCCCATCCAGATGCACTACTGTTTTTAAGATTCGTTATGATGGCGTTGACTTCGTTTTCATCAGTATTTATTAGACCGAAAGACATAAGCGGAGCATCATTGATTAGATTATCCTGTGTATTATCAACTGGCTGATTACCTACTATCTTTTCTGCCAAAGATTTTCCTATGTTAGAAAAGTAGTCATTTACAAAATTTAGAGAGTCACTTTCTGATGACTTAATATTTAATAGCTCAATGCTATGCTTTTTATTTTTAGGTATATTTGTAATATTTTTCCAGAGCTCAAAAGGGTTTTTTATGGATTTTGTAATCTCAGTGCGTTCGTAGTTTCTTTTGACTTTTTTTAATAAGTTATTGCAATAGTTTCTGTATCTTAAATATGTAGTTTTTAATGTAATATTGTCAGGATCCTTTTTAAGTTTAAATTGCATATTGTTTCTATTTCGTATACATTTAATAAGTCCGGGAGTAATCCAGGGTTTAATATTCCGTTTATTTTTAGGTAAGGTAGTCATAGATGTATTTTCTTGGATAATGTGTGTAAGTTTGTCTATTAAATTATCCGCCAGGTCATCAGGTTTATTGTTTAGTAAAAGACTGTGTAGGTTTAAATTTTGTAGCTGTTTAAGGGCCGAATCTATATTTAATTTAGGTATTAATCTGTTATTATTTTTGTTTGAAGATAGGAATTGCAGTGAAATAAGTACCGCTTGGTGATCAGTTACAGATGATTCTAGCACTACAACTTTTGCTTGATTTTGTGTCCTTGTCCTTATCATGGCATGATCCAGACAACTAGTGTCCCTGGTAGGATATGTGTGACCGGCAAGTATTCCTTGTTCAGCAAGCGCGTTTAGATAATTATGCCTATTGCCGTCAGTGCTATCTTTTACAATATTTATATTTATATCACCCGTAATTATTAAATTGTTGTAGTCTTTATACGAGCATATTAAGTTGTAAAGCGAATCGATGAAGTCATCGACCGTTTTAAAAGAAGGTGAGCGGTATATCGCAAAAACAGCGGTATTTCCGCCAATAGTAATTGACATACAAGTTGCGCCATTTAATGATTTTTCAGTAACTGTAGCATTTTGTAACGTGTTTTTTATATATACCGCAACACCCCCATTTTGGTTAAAGTTATTTTCGCTACTGAAACTATCATAGCTTTCAATTAATGGTAATTGCTTTTGGCTAAGAATTCGGCACTCGGTTAAAATCAGAATGTCACAATCAAAGTGAAGTTCGGATAGTAGTGTTTCAAAATCATCTATATTTTTGTATATACTCCGGATATTTTGTGTTATGATGTTAAGACAGCTGATCTTGGAGGTGTTGTTATAAATAAGCTGTTTACAATTTTCAGGATCACTTATTGTACACTGAGCAAGTTTTAATGAGTCTATTTCTTCCATAGACAGTAAATTAGGACCTTTTAACTATAATTATGTGAAAGGTTGTTAAAACTATGGATTAAAAAATTTGTTTTGAGCTCAATTTTTATGGTTCTAACTATGCAATAAATATATATTTGGAAAAGATTTTTCGATAGTAAAATGTAGGTTGTTGAGAGTGTGTTAGTATTGTAAGTTGTGGTGAGTGTGTGTTTTAAACATATAAAAATAATAGGTACAAGATAATCCATTTTAAAACTAACAATATATTGATATAATCTTAAAAATAGTCATGCTTCATTCCCCAGTTTATGTAACTGAGCTTCACTAGTGATTCGAATGATCGCTGAGTTTTCTCCTTTTCTTATGAACACTTTTCCGTTTGCTGTCCAGACGAATTTGTAAGAGTTTGTTTTGATTAGTCCTCTTGCCAGAAAGTACAGTCTATTTGCTTTGGGAGTTAATTGTTCGACAAGATATATAGGAGTCGTGTTGTTGTTGAGGCCAAGATGTGAGGCATTTAATTTGTTGGATTTATTCTTTCTGTTGTACATTTTAGTTGCTTTAAGCATGTCCGTTTTAATTGACACAGATGATAGTTCTATTATGATTGGACTATCTTTCGTTTGAGTGTTCTTAATCCGGTAAATATCACGAATATCATATTTGTTAATCATGACATTAGTTTTACTTGCTAGGTTCATAAATAGTTTCCTTAAGTCCTCTTTTGTTTCAGTATTTGAACTTGGTGTATTTCTTAGCTCCAATGTTGCCTTGCGTGCATTTCTTTGGAGTTCCTCAATCTTTTCCTCCAGAATTTGAATATGTTCTTGTTCTTTTTTCTTTTCTTTTTCAAGATTTTCAACCTTGCATTTTATATCTTCATATTGAGTATTTAGGAACGTAATGGAGGTTTCAATATCCGAATTAGTTTTTTGTATATTTATCAGGGTAGTTGAAATTTTATCCAGCTGGTTTTCATGTTGTTTCATCCATGAACCGATTAACTCTTTAATTTCTTCTTTGAAAGCCTCGAAATCTGGCGTAAAGGAGTCCCGTCTCTTACGTTTATTTCGTAACAATTGGTAAAGGAGTCCCGTCTCTTACGTTTATTTCGTAACAATTGGTTAATTGAGGAATCGTCATGGTTTTCTTTGTTTAAGTTAGAATCAGACTTACTTTTGTCTGGGGATCCGCTGTGTAGCATTATAACTTATTATCATATACTGAAAACCAGTTCGGTAAAACGACAGAACAACAAACAAAGCAGCAGCGTTTTTAGCATCGAGGCTAAAACAATCTATTTTTATTGATTATGTACCAGGAATGTATCTGGACTAAGAGCTGGAAGAATTATTCGTAGAACTGTCCGATAATTTAAAATATTGAATTGAATTGAATTATTGCATTGAAGTAGTATAATACAATGTAGTAGGTATTGTGATTAATTTATTCAAATGCAGTCGTTATTGATCGTAATTACTCTTTTTCTGTGATAGGCACTCGTATATTTATCTCTTCAACGTATATTTCACATCCGTAGTACATAAAACAGACAGGTATTTAAAATCAGCGTCAAAGAGCAACAAAACTTTTTAGTGGGTAATACGATAATTTCTTGTAACAACTATGTTATAAGTGATCAATGTTCTTGTATATATTTGTTATATTCAGTTATAACACAGTACTTGCACAGTTAATTCATGATTACTCACTGTAAATATTCCATTTCATTATTCTTTTGTGTATAATAATAACTGTCACTTAGCACTTTTTCATAGTCACTGTTCAGTTTTTAAAAATATCATATAATCATCAGTTCACTTTATTTACAGCCTTGCGAACATTACTACGATGAAATTGGACGTTCATAAACAGATATAATTATGTTTTATTTAAACTGTAATTTGTTGATTTTCCAATTTTAAAACACATTAATTACGAGACCATTGTTACTTGCACGTCACACTAGCGCCAAACTCCACCATCACTCCAACAGCACATACTCCGACAGTGACTAAAGCTTTAGGCGTTCCCAAATTTAGCAAATTCACACAAATCATCGACAAATTAATTACCTGTCCTTGAAAGCTACATGAAAATCTGTCAAGTATATCGAAAACAGACAGACACACAGACGACTTTGGATGATTTTGTTTTATAATATCTATAGCGATGAATCATTTGATGAGAAACAATTCGAAATCCGAGTACTCTAACTCGTCGTAATCACTCGTTGAGTGTTATTGTCAAAAGTCAACAGCTCTGTTTTCTGGGATTTTGTCATCTGTGCCGTAACTAGTGCGACGCTAGTGGTGCTCAAGCACAGGATGTAGATCGTAAGTTAGAAAATAGGACACCGTGATATAGTCGAAAACGATCCACTTGATGGTAAGGTATCATGCAGTCTACCGTAGTACGCGCTCGTCTAGAAGATGCTTATTCACTCTTAACTTAAAGATAAATTGTAGGTGGTAGGTAAAACGGAAGCTGGAAGAGCATTCCAAATAGCAGTGCGTATGAGAAATGAGGAACAAAACGGTGTAGATCACTGCCATGCCGGGCTCCTATGATAGAGAGGTGATTTATCGCCCCTCCTATCACAGTCGAAGAAATCGAAAAATTATTTGAATGATAAGAATTGCCTTGCATGGATCGTAGCAAAGATTATTTTATAAAAGACTCCTATAGTATCGCACGAGACTAACGCTGAACTGCAGAAATACTATCTGGAGATGCTAGGCGCTTCCATAGTAAAGGTGATTCAAAGGAAATGAAAAAAAAATTAGGGACGACTCAAACACCAGTCATTATTATCAGCCTTTTTCTATTGCCCTCAATAGAACCTGAAGAAAGAAAGCAGGAGAAGAGAGAAATATTGAGCACGCCAATGTAACTTCGGATTATGAGAACCTCGATTCAAGTCCTGGATCGGGCTATAGAACTATTATAAATACTGAGTTTCCCTTTCTAAGAAGTTAATTCTTCTAAAGCCGAAGTTGGCAAGTTGACGGTGTGTAAACCCGTGCCTCAGTAAACACTTTGAACCCTCGGTCCCTGTCATTATCATCAATATCAGCAGTATGGTAAGTTTTAGCTCCGTGTTCTCCTCTCCTATTCTATGAGGAGGGTAGCCCGGCTATGGGCAATTAATGTATTGATAATGGTGAAGCCTCTAGAGATTTCCTAACATTACAGTCTTGAGCCGTCTTTATTTATTAAACCCGCTTGATGTCATCAGTTTACCTCGCGGGAGCGGGAGCATCTTAAATTTTAATTTTATTTCTTTCAATATTAGATATTCTCCATATTCTCTCTAGTAGTTTAGTCAAAGGAGAGAAAAGAGGTTAATTAATTAGAAAAAAACACCAGTTTATAACTATTTACATTTTGTTTTATTTATTCATTAATTATATTATCTTATTATTTACAGGATTACATAATACCTAATTAGTATTTACAAGATATAGAACAATTAAATGCAAAACGCAATAATTACGTACAAGTTTTTTCTTCTTTAAATCTCTCAGGTCCATAACTACTTTATTAATCAAAACATTTTATTCATTAGGGGCCTCAGATGGGTTCGAAACTATATACATTATAATATATAACTGTATAGTTACTTTTATGAAAGAACCAGGACTATATAATAATCGAAAGACTCCGTTATAAATAAACTATTTAATATTAAAAGATAGTTCTTAAACCTAATAGGTTCAATACGAGTAGTACTTATTAAGAAAACTAATTTTATTCGAAATATTAATCCTTAAAATACTTTAAGTTTTAAATAAACTAGATCGTTTATTTCTCGATCGATCCACAGTTGCACATATTTTATCGTATCTCCCCTACAGCAAGAAGGTAAGCCTGGCTCTGCACAATGATATTATGACATAGGTAATCCAAAATTACAGTCCCATATTATTATAATCTAGTGTTCTCTCTAGTTTTGTTCCTCTTCCGTAAAGAGAACGCTGAAATAATACTGATCACAAGCGAAATTATAGCTAAAGCAGCGCATGTGCCACCGACGTGGTCGGCGAAATTTGCGGTTTGCAGATGACATCGGTCCGCTTCATACCACCGGCACATACCGACTGAAATAAGATAATAATATATTATGAAACGGTTCTATCTTACGGGCTATTAAAACTCCTTGTGAAGTTTTTTGTTTAGAAATAATTGTGTAGTAGGAAAACCATCGCCTATAAACAAATTAACAATTCGAAAGCATGCAAGGAACATGTCATACATGGTGCCGCCCTGACATCATAGCGATAAATCGCTTGGCAGTACGTCTTTGTCCGCAGAGTGGTTACTAGCCACGGCGAAGGTCTTTCACCATCTAGACCTGGACCAATCAGATCAATCTCAATCGGCCCTACCGAGAATCGAACCCAAGGTATCCGTCTAATAGATCCACCGCGCATACCATAGAGCCACGGAAGTCGTATGTACACAAAACTCACGTCTCATTCCCATAAACAGCAAATGTCCGCATACAAACGTGATCAACGTGACCACAGACCACGCCACTCCCATCACCACAGATCTGTCGCGAGGGTCCACTGTGCGAAGGAGCAGAACTCCTTGCGCTTGGAAGCACAACACTGAAAAATATAAACATTTAATTATACACCTCAAAAGACACAAAATTAAATAAAATTATATATCACAATAAAGGTGAAGGTACTGGTACATTGATGGTACCAATATCTTCACCTCAGTTTTAATGTTAAAAAAATGTTAATATCTCATTTACTTCTTCACCGATGAAGACGAGATCATCACCTGAACGTATTGCTTAACAACAATGAGGTATGCAACGCCGGTAATTGTACATATTATATAATTCAATCTTGAAGGCAATGTACAGCCGATGTCAAGTAGACCTAAGTCGAGGTCTGAACTTTCTACCTCTGTACTTCTAGCTCTAGTCTAATAGAGTCAATAACAGTTTGTACTCACGTGTGAAAGTGACGGCTATAACGAGCAGCATGCCGTGCTGCCCGTGCTGCTGCTGGCACGGCACATCGCTGCACGCACCCAGCACAGCACGTCCGCTAGTAGAACACGTGCAGTTGGTGTACGCCCTAGGGAAAAAATACTTTTTAGTAGCAATAGGGAGTATTAACCCGAGTTGTTTGCACTGGATGCTCAATCCAAGGTACGTGTCAGCCATATCTTGCCGGTATGGTCAAATATTCTCCGAGATATGGGGCACTATGACTTTTCAGCTTAGAAGCCTGCTATTGTGTCGAAATTCAACATCATTATCAACTGATAGACGACTATTTCTGGACGTAAGTACTTTCATCCAGTGTCAGTGTAAACAAACCGCTTGATGTCATTGGTCCATCTAGTGGAAAGTTGATGCACTTTCTGCACTACAGTAAGAGGAAAGAGGTTTCAGCGCCTTGGGATCTCAACGGCTATTTGCTCGAACTACTTATCTGTCCCGCTCATTGCCATTTCAGCTTTGCGACTGACTGACATATGATTGCTTGCTTACTATCAAGTTTTTCTTTGCGCCATCTTATGGGGCCCATAGTTGGCGATAAAATTTCACTGGCTACAGAAAGTGTTCAGGAAAATAGACTTGGTTGCTAACTGTAAGCCCGAATCACGTATGTGATCTGATCAAAAAGTTTAGGCGTTCTAAATTCTGAGAAAAAATCCTCAGTACCTGAAAATGATATTAGTCTGCGAACAGAGCATTTTGCCGGTGATCACACAGTCACACAGGGATTCAAAACTTAGCCGCTAATTACTGTCTTGGATACACGGATCCGAGTCATCACCTGCAACATGCACTATGCGGATTTTATTTGCAGAACTTAGAACGCTCTCTTCTGTCTGTGCGGTTCCTAAAAATAATTACCTAATTCCATCGAGGAACTCCTCTCCCCCGCAGCCGGCGTGGCACGGAGACACGTACGTCACCATCTGCTCCACCACGCACACTGGCTCAAACTCACGGAAACGGGGCTTGCATCTGCAATGTACGAAAAGAATAGGTCATCATCATATTATATCTCGGCTAGGTTTTTAAATTTTAGCAAAGTGGCTTACTCACCCGCAAGTTATGCTGCATTCCGGTGCTGAATATAGCTCATCTGACATCCCAGCAACGTAACCTGTAAAACGAATATTATCATAAAATACTGTTACCTATCCTTAACTTAATTATAGTTTTCTGTCTAAGATTACATCATATATTTTAGTCTACATACCATGATCGCAGCGCACCACGAATGTCATTACGACGTAAGCGACGATCACGAATATTGTCGACCTAATGATCTGTTTCATGTGGCCTGATCGACGGAATTCTACCGAAATCGGTTTAGAATATAGATTTCCGGCGAACTGGAAATAACGACATAATTGTTATTAATAAATACTGTGCGGGACAGTGATTTATAGTGTATTAAAACTGTAAATAGTGTATAATAATAGACTCAGTAACAATAGACATCAATAGTGTGATCATAGCGTGCATAACTAATAGTTTATATTTTTTTTTTTTTTTGCTGATTGTGTAATTGCCGTAGGCTCCATACGGGACCACAGCGGCGTCACCGGGGGGGTTGGGCGAGCGCAGAAGCATCGCCGGAGGGTGCCCGAAGGCGGTTGCCCGAAGGCGAAAGAAAAGAGGGCGTAACGACTCTCTAAGGGCGTCTCCTGTGAGACTCGGGCCTCGGCTTAGAGGGTCGTTTGGAATGGGTGTGTAGTTTGGCGTGATTATTAAACCAGACCAAAGCGCCCCCTTGATGGACGTGCGTGAGTGGCACGTCCGGGTGACGTTATGAAGCGGGGACCTCGTCTTCGCCGGCGAAGACGCTGTGTAGTATTTTGTGTATGTGTGTCCTGGGAGGCGTTGTCCGTAGTTATGTCGTCGTCAGGGTCGTGAAGGACATTTTTGGGGCGTCTGCGTTTGCAGTCGGCGTCTAACTCGGGCGTGTAAGAGCACGATTCAACCACTAGAGGGTTGGGATGTGTGGCGGCTTTCGTAAAGTAATTTTCCGAAAGCTTTTTCATGTAGTGTGAAATTGTAGGTAGATCCAGGTCTCTGTGGAGGTCATTATTGCGAACAAACCACGGGCTGCCCGTGGCAAGGCGCATGAATCTATTTTGGATTCTTTGCAAGCGCTGTAATGCGCTCTTTGGACGGTGGGCGAACACTACGCTAGCGTAGGTCATGATGGGGCGGATGCAGGTCTTGTATAGTGTGACCTTGAGTCTAAGGGATAATTTGCTTTTAGGGCAAATTAGGTAATAGAGACGACCTAACACATATGCGGCTCTTTTTCTGACCTTCTGAATATGTGCTGAGAAGCTCATACGGTTATCAAAGGTTACCCCAAGATATTTGGCCTTGGGTCGCCATGGGATGGGTTCTCCGTAAAGGGAGATCACTGGGAGGTTAGGCGGCGGTCTGGTTGGGTGAGCTTTATCCGAAAATAGTACTGCTGCACTTTTTTCGGGGTTCACCTCTATGCGCCAGAGACGGAACCAATCGCCTAAGCGTTTGGCCGCCTCTTTGAGTGTTTTTGTTATTACCGTAGGTTTTATGTGTGTTGTGTACAGTGCGGTATCGTCCGCAAACTGTGCAACATGGACGTTTGGGAGGTCAGTGGGTATGTCACTCGTGTAGAGTGCATACAGAATGGGAGCTAGCACTGAGCCTTGGGGGACTCCCGCTCGGATAGGCCTGCGGGAGGAGAGAGTGCCATCTAGGCGGTACCTGAAGGTACGGTCGGTGAGGTAGCTGTGGAGCAAACGAACCAGTTTGTTTGGCACGCCGAAACGGTGGAGTTTGACTAGCAAGCCTCCGTGCCAGACCCTGTCGAATGCTTTAGCCACGTCGAAGAAGAGGGCCCCAGTTGGAATGGGTTTCCAGTGTGTGGTGAACCCAGCTAGTATATGTTCCGTTAAGCGGTGGGCTTGTTGGACACAGGAATGTTTGGCTCGAAAGCCGAATTGGTGGTTGTTTAGGAGATTTTTCTCCGATACTACGGTCTTGATTCTGTTTTGGATAACTATCTCAAACACCTTGGCAAGAGTGTTGAGTAGACTAATGGGGCGGTAACTTGTAGGGAGGTTACGTGGTTTGCCAGGCTTTGGGATGCCGATAACAGTGGCTTCCTTCCACTCTACGGGGAAGGAGCAGTGTGCGAGAAACATGTTGAAAATAACAACTAACAAGTTAATTAGTTGAATGGGTAGGAGCTTAAGCGCTTTGTTACTAATATGATCTGGGCCTGGGGCCTTCTTTTTTCGTAAGCCTTTGATAATCCTAGAGACTTCGTCGTAGGTCGTAGGAAGGATATCGTCTCCGTTGGGAGGGAGCGATAGGATGGAAACAAGTTCGGCGTCGACTTGTTTCACGTGAGTTGGATCTACGGAGGTAGTGCTTGGAGTGCACTGTGTTTCGAGGCTGTCAGCTAAGCACTCGGCCTTATCGATATCCTCGAACGCGGGCGGGAGGTCGGGGCGAATTAAAGGTGGAGTGGCCGAGACGGGGTCGGCTTTGAGAGATCGAGCCAATTCGAAATGCGCTAAGTGCGATGGCTCTATCTGTCTCAGCTTATCGTCCCATTGTCCGTCACGGAGTTGTTGTAGGCGGCGCTTACAACGTCTCTGGAGATTCCAGAGTTTACTCCGATTTTCTCTTGTCGGTTCTGCGTCATGGAGTCTATGTTGGGCGTCTCGTTGTGTTCTTAAGGAACGTAAATCGGGCGGTAGAGTGTTCGTGCTGATGGCAGGAACCTCTTTTGTGCATTCAGTAATTGCACCGCGTAAATGACTATTGAGACTTTTTGAAGCTGCGAGTGCTTCTTCTAAGGTCCCTATTTCGTCAGGAATTTGGGATAGAAATTCTGAATCAACTGATTTGAGACGCTCGGAGAGCATTCCATAATCAATGATTGATTTGGTCGGGGGGGCCGCGGAGTGACGAGGTCCTAGTTGGATCAGGACCGGGCGATGGTCTGAATCTAGCTCGGATAGCACTTCAGAAGGACTCACCTGAAGGGTGATGTTCTTAAGGAGTGCTATGTCGAGTACACCTGCAGTGGTTCGTTCCGTAACGTCTGTCGGGTATCTGGTTGGTTTGTCGGGGGCGTGGATTATAAAATTTAAGTCCTCACGGTCTGTCAGTCTGTGTAATGTTACTCCTCTGGCATTGTTGGTAACACAATTCCAACTTGAGTGACGGCAGTTGAAATCTCCGGCCAGAATAACGGAGTCTCCTAGTGATAAGAGTGACTTAAGGTCGCTCTCAAGAAGATCTTTGGTCGGGGAGAGATATACTGATGCTAGTATGATCGACGGATGGCCGGTCATACTCACCTGACATACTGATACTTCCATGTTGGTTAGTTCGGGAGGATCGAGAGGGGTACAGTGAAGAGCCCTTCTAAAGTAAATCGCAGTACCACCTAAACGGGCGGCGGTCCTGTCGTTTCGGATCATTGTGTAATTCCCTATTTTGGGATCGCGTCTACTAGGTTTTAAGAAGGTCTCTTGCACTAATAGGATGTCTACATTATGTGCGCGTACAAATTCACGCACCTCGAGTATTTGATCGGTAAGGCCGTTTGCATTAAAGTGTACAATTGTCATGGAGTGTGGTTTCGTCCTGCCCTTAGACGCCATTTAAGTAATCTCTGTACTTTTTCGCGGCAATGACTAGAGCTTTGTGCTCTGCGTAGGCCATAAAGGGGTCGATTTTACATTTTTCAATGTATAAATCATACTCCTCTGGGTCGAGTGTGTCCAAGTAACTTGATGTTACTTGGTATTTTGTCGCCTGGGCCTGAGGGGCCTTGGGAAGGGGCGGCGGGGGCGGCGGCCCGCGGGGGTGCCGTTGTGGCGGGTGGCGCACCGTAAAGGGGTTTGCCCCACGCGTTGGTACTAGGTACCGGCGCGGGGACAAACTTTTCGGCGGGCTTGGGGGCGGCAGGTTTCCGGCCGGCCGCTTTGCCCCTTCGCTTGCCGGGCTGGGGGGCCTTGGGGCATCCGCGATAGCTCGCGGGATGTCCCTGTAGACCACACAGCACGCAACTTGGGGGCACAGCGGCGACTGGCTCCTTGCGGGGACAGTCTATGGTGCCGTGGTCACCTAGGCACTTTACGCACCTGGGACGGGCGAAGCAATTCTTCTGAGAATGGCCGTACATTTGACAGCGGTGACACTGTCCTATACGGCCTCTGTTGTATGAGGCCTCAAACTTGAGCCCCGTTAGGTGGCAGATGGCCCTCAAATCGTATATGCGTTTGCCCTCTTTCGAGAGCTCGGCAATGACTAATACTAAGTCCATAGGGGCCTTAGTGCGGGTGTTGTGCATTCGGTGTACCTCCTGCACGGGGATGTTTTGTCTGACTAGGTCAGACTTAATTTGCTCAGTAGTGAGCTCTTTTGGAAGTCCGCGTACGACTACGCGGAGGACACGCTCCTCTTGGAGGGCGTACGTGTGATAGCCTACTGAGTTGGACCTCAGTAGGGTGGTGATGCGGCGGTGTACGTCGCTGGACGGACATTGGACCCTAATGCCTATGGCCGTTAGGCGGGCCGTCGGGACTTCAATCTGGTGGGAGGCTAACAGAGGCACTAGCCTCATCCAGGCGTCCTTATCCCTTATGAAAAGGGGAGGGACTTTTTCCTTATGAGGCTCCTCCATCGGGGAGTCCTCCATTTCCGAATCTGATTCGGATGACAGGGCGTCGGCGGTGCGTGGTGCGTCAGTGACGGTCACCTTGCGGGCCGGTTGGGTTTGAGCCTTGGGGGCTCGAAGCTTACGCTTCTTGTTTTGGACGACGGTGAAGCCGTCGCCCCTGTCTTCCGGCAAAGCGGGTGACGCGGGAGAGTCGTAGTTGTCAGGGCTTGTGTCCATGGCGGAAGGCCTATGGACTGAGTCGCCCTGTGACGCGGATGGTCGGGGCTGCGGTCCTGTCGGCGGACGCGCAGCGGTCGGGGGCTGGGCTGAGGGCCCGGGTTGGGGCTGCGGTCCTTTAGGAGGACGCGCAGCGGTCGGGGGCTGGGCTGAGGGCCCGGGTTGGGGCTGCGGTCCTTTAGGAGGACGCGCAGCGGTCGGGGGCTGGGCTGAAGGCCCGGCATGGGTCGGCGGCGTCTGAGGGACACTCGCGGCGACTGGGAATTTAGCCAGTAGGTTCTCTATGAACCCTGGCTGGGTGCTTTGGAGCACCTTGATGAGGTGCTCCAGTACAATTCGGTCGTAGGTCTTTGGGTCCATGTTGGACCCGGGCGCTAACTTGGGCCTCCCCGCCGAGGCAGGGAGGTGTGTACCTAAGGTGAGACCCTAATGAGTCCTCGCCTTTAGGTGACGAGGGTGTACTTAATCTACACTGTGTGTGTGTTACTCACGCTACCGGACCCTGGAACTACACTAACACTATCACGACGCAGAACACTTCACAGTCACCGTCACTATCACTAGCACTGGCACTGGGATCGGGGATAAAAAGGGTGGGAGCAATCGAGCATCCGACCGTGCGGGCGTCGACATCCGACGATTACCGAGAACCGGGGCGAGCCGCTGGTGGCAGACCGGGACGGCGATCGGAGCGTATCGGGCAGACGTCCGCGCGGGGCGGATGCCAGCGAGAGAGTAATAGTTTATAATGAGTATAATGTATAGTCATTGAAATTTAGGTCGCGCAACAGTACAAATATTGTAAATACGGCTCGCGTGACCAATTTGTTTAAAAAAGAATAGATATATAGGCCTTCTCGCTTTAACATCGACCAATCAGAAAGCCCGTTTTAATAGAGCGAGAGGGCAGATGTTACACAAAAATAGAAAAACATATTTGATTGGTTATTATATGGGCTCTCTAATTGGATATCATTATGCACCAATTAGAGGGCCCGAATTAATTTGTATATATACGGGGCACTGTGCCGATAGCGACACAGTTCCCCATCGACCACCAAGAAGATTGTAATAGAAGAGGTCCCACCAGAAGAATAAAAAGGCGTTCTTGAAGAAGTGTTTTATTGAAGAAAACCCGCCCAGATTCGTCCAGAGCAATCCAGCAAATAGTGTAATGTACTATACCGTACAAATACCTATTAGCAACCTGACATAGTGAAATAAACTTCGAATTGAAGGTGGAATCTGGCTATCTTGTTAGGAGTAGAATGACGTTCATACCCCTTCCGGTTTTACAGGATATTGTACCGGGACGCTAAATTGCTTAACGATGCGTCTTATTTACCCATATATTATTTACCCATTACCCATTACGTGGTACCTAGCCATAGCCGAAACTTCCGATCACCAAGATTTATTGATAAAATCCCAATCCATATTTTTTAATCCCCGACGCAAAAACGACAGGATGTTATAACTTTGACGTGTCTGTGTAAATGTGTATGTGTCTGTCTGTGGCATCGTAACTCCCAAACGGATGATCCGATTTTAATGCAGTTTTTTTGTTTGAAGGGTATATCAGTCGAGAGTGTTCTTAGCTATGTTTGGTGGAAATCGGTTCACGTCTTCAAGGTCCTCAGGTCGTTTGTTAGGTGTGATAGAAATGTTTGCTTGAAAGCATGTGTATGATCTGACATTTGAAACACTAATATCTTCTGGAACCAGTGAGCTGGTCTGATGGTAAGGCTCGAAGGTAGGAGACATAACCCTGGTCTACTTTTTTAGTAAACCCATCGAGTTTGGGCTCGTTGAATTTGTCTTGATTGGTTCTTTTCATGTTTCTAATTTGGGTCGGGGGTTTTTAAATTTTTAATTTAATGTTTTATTAACGTCACTATTATTCCCAGCCGTATATATAGATTTTGACAAAAATTGTATAGAAATACTAACCGCCACAACGAACATGAGGAAAAAGTACTTAAACAATTTTGTAACTTGTACTGTCCCATTGTCCGATTCCACCAAGTTGAATTTCACCTGAAAATCGAATATTTACATCTAAAATTCCATCTATTTTATAATCGAAAGCGGCATAAACGACTGGCAAGTAGACAGGATATTTTTGCCATCCGAAAATTATGTACGCAAATCATCTTCATCAGTCGCTCTTTTTAACTGATGAAAAAAAACGGAGGAGGTTCTCAATTCGACACGTATATTTATTTTTTTTTTATGTATGACCACGCATAACTTTTTACAGAGTTGTCCGATTTTGATAATTCTTTTTTTATTAGAAAGGGCACACTTCCAAGGTAGTCCCATTGTCATCATGTTAGGATCTGATGATGATATACTGGGAAAATTGAAGGAACTCTTCAAATTTTATAGGCACACTTGCAGCTATTTCGGTTTTTGTGTAAGTATTGGTATTATTGGCGAAAACCGCATGAAAATTAAAGAAATCAAGAAAAAAAAATCAAAATTTTAAGATCGGAGATGGGAAGTTACACCCTCGTGCCTTGAAAAGCACATTTAGCAGTTGAACTCGGTTAATACCACCAGCATCTGATATGGAACACGCCACCCGTAGTGAGTCTAAGCTTCACATCCAACAATGATGATGACGATGAAGCTTTCAAAAATGATATAACTATACCTTAACAATTTCGGACTCGTTATACATGTATCCATAGAGCGCCGCTGCAAGTAACCCCATGGCAAATATTTGAGACATTGCAAACGGGTTGGACGCAACACGGCCAACACTTGTTAGGAAACCTATAACAAAAAAATACATTAAATAACGAACCGTTACTTGTTTATAAATGGTCTTAAATAATTCTAGCGTGTTTACCAAGACAAAAGAGCCTAAGCTCTATGGGTTTAACTTGTTTACTTCAGGATTTGCTTTGACCACCTCCAGCATTAAAGTAGTGCGTTGAGTGTACGCTCCATATGCCCTCTTTTAAAAGGGGAGAAGCCAGGATCTGTAGTGGCGCAGACCCGTTAACAACGCCACAGATCTGATGGTAAGTGGAAAACCCCCTATGAACAGAGCATCACTTCATAAAGTATAGGGAAACAACGCCCTTTGTGCATCCGAAACGTAAATGTTAAGTCTCATTTGCCTGTAATTACAACTGAAAGCATGCCCTTCATACTGAAACATAGCATGCTACTTGGCGTGAAAAATAATCATGGTGACAGTACGAAAACAACCTGCGTGAGCTTTGTCACAAAAATTTTTAGGCTTTAACTTTTAGGCTGGCGAGAGACTTCGGTCGTGGCAAATACCACCCTGCCGACAAAGACCTATTTAGCGTTCCGATAAGATGTAATGTAAAAACCGAAAGGAGTGTGAATTTCAGCGTACTCCGAACAGTAAATCCACTTCCATCTTAGATTGAATCGTAGATTGTATGTAAGATACTAACAGTTGTTGTCAAAAAATTTTTTAACAAAAAACAGAACCGACTCAAAACGCGCTAAAAAGTAAAAAATAACTGTGTCATTAAGTTGCTTTAATTTACTTAAGCATATCTATGAAGTCGATGCCAGCAAGTTTAAGCAACATTTTTTTGACGTAGTTAAGCAGTTTGTGGGTTCTAGGTAATGTTCTTAAAGTAGAAACCTTGGCTGGCACCGACTCCTAGATATGCTTAAGTAAATTAAAGCAACTAAATGACATAGTTATTTTTTACTTTTAAGTGCGTTTTGAGTCGGTTCTATTTTTGTTAAAAAATTTTATTTCTTACTTTTTAGTGATTTATTTCCATGTAACGTATACTGTCATAGTATATTATACGTCACTTATAGCCAAAAAGCTACCGATACTTACACTAATACCGAAATCGCTGCAAGTGTGCCCCTAAAATTTGAAAAGTTCCTTCAATTTTCCCAGGATATCATCATCAGATCCTAACACGATGACAATGGGACCACCTTGGAAGTGTGCACTTTCTAATAAAAAAAGGATTATCAAAATCAGACGACACTGTAAAAAGTTATGCATGGTCATACAAAAAAAAAATATAACTGTCGAATTGAGAACCTCCTCTTTTTTTTCGTCGGTTAAAAAGAGCTAACTTGTAGTGCATAAACAAAAACTATCCATACAACTGTCTACGAGTATAATAAGGTAAGGTTACTAGCATTTACAGGTACAAAGTTACTTACTTCTATTATAATCAGGCAACCCAGTCTTCTGCTCCCCTTTCACAATGGGCGCTATCTTGGGCACGCACAAGAACACCTGGATCAGATTGGGCACGTAGCCTATCAGGAAGGTCGTGGTCTGGAAGGTCATGTTGGTTTCCACCTTCCCAGTTAGCAGGGTGTACCCTAGGATTAGGGGTACAGTCCGGGATAGGAGGAGTACACCTAAGAATGATAAAATAAAAAAATATAAATATTTCGATCAAAACGTATTCGTTGGTCGAATACTACGAGTAATTCCTAAAAAGTTCGTTTATTTGCAGTAGGTTTAGTTTTCAACCATTTTGAAACGTCAAGTTCCTCATTTGTAGGAACTACCAACTGTTTGGAAGGTAGTATTCTTCTGGAAATCCAGAGGTAAATCTGGCTGTGTGGCTTCGAATCATGAGGCTCCATGGCCTGGCTATGAAATATTACAACAAAATATATTACACTAGGTACAAGTCAATGATATTAAGAAGTGGTATTACACCTGACTGCCTCGTTGGTCTAGTGGTTAGCCTGTGTGGCTGATCACGAGGTCCTGGGTTCGATTCCTGGGTTGAATCACGGAATAATTCTGAACTTTTTAATTCTTCTATGAAATGTTCAGTACATTCCAAGCCCGGAGTCTGGAAGTTGGTGGTGTTATACCCCCGTGCCTCGGAGAGCACGTTAAGCTTTCGGTCTCGGTCACTGTCATCAACATCTGATTGTGATCATTAATAAATTAAACATCCCGCCAACCCGCATTGGAGCAGCGTGGTGGGTGTACGCTCCATATCCCCTCTCTTATAAGGAGGGAGGCCTGGCCTGTACCACTTCTCAACAGCAGTGCTCTCCAAGGCAAGGGCCTAGGAGAGCACTGCTGTTAGTCTCTCTCGGTCGCTATTGCTCTAAAAGTTTGATTAATCTGATAATGATCGTAAACTGATCATAAGCCCGTTAACCAGCATTGGCACAACGTGATGGGACTCTGCTCTATATCCCTCTGCTATAAGAAGGACAAGGAAGGCCTGGCCCTGTAGTGGGGCATCAAGTAAGGCTCATAATGATAAAAATTATTTTTAACGTATAAGAGGTAGTGGTATCACTAAAAAGTAAAAAATAACTATGTCATTTAGTTGCTTTAGTTTAAGCATATCTATGAAGTCGGTGCCAGCCAAGTTTAAGGAACATTTATTTTACGTAGTAAAGCAGTTTGTGGGTTCTAGGTAACGTCCTTAAAGTAGAAACCTTGGCTGGCACCGACTCCTAGATATGCTTAAGTAAATTAAAGCAACTAAATGACACAGCCATTTTTTACTTTTTAATGCGTTTTGAGTCGGTTCTATTTTTAGTTAAAAAAATTTATTTTTTTCTTTTTAGTGATTTATCGTAACGTACTCGTACTATACTGTCATAGTATATTATACGACACTAGTAGCCAAAAAGCTACCGATACCGAGACAAAAACCGAAATCGCTATAAGCGTGCCTCCAGAATTTAAAGACTTCCTTCAATTTCCCCAGGATATCATCATCAGATCGTAACATGATGACAATGGGACCACCTTGGAAGTGTGCCCTTTCTAATAAAAAAGAATTATCAAAATCAGACAACTCTGTAAAAACTTATGCGTCATACATAAAAAAAAATATACGTGTCGAATTGAGAACCTCCTGCGTTTTTTTTCGTCGGTTAAGAAATTCTACGAATTGATTAAAGTTACCATAGTGCACATGAGTTCTTTCAGGCGCAAACTCTTCGGAGTAAGCGATGCCATGGCTCCAGCTCGCCACGCGCGTCAACACGAAGACGAAGCAGTTGATGGTCACGAGCACCAGTCTCACCGCCGTGCGGGCTGGTATGCCGAGGAATAAGTCACTGTTTGAAGCGTTCGCCATGCCGCAGAACTCTGCAATCACGAATTGAAATGGTGAAATATTGCTTTAGAAGTTAATGACTCTTTAACTATCTATTTATCTTAAATATTGTTCATAATTTATAGTTTAAAACTTCGATAATCGATGTAATAATGTGTTTGTTCAATCGCGCATTCACTATGAAGCAATAGGCGTGATCACGTGCACATCACAAAACGAGACAAACGAGACATATTTTTGTTATTGTGTTTTTGTTATTGTGTTTTTGTTATTGTTGTTGACTTCAAATTACTGATTTCGAAACAAAGCTTACGTTCTAAAACTTGTAGATATTTTTGTGAAATACTACCATATGTATTTCCGCCATATTGCTGTGTTCTAGACTGTAGCTGGTGTAATTAAATAAATAAATAAATAAATATTATAGGACAATTACACACATCGCTAAATAGCCCCAAAGTAAGCGTACTCGTAAGTAGCTTGTGTTATAGGTGCTAGGATAACTGATGAATATTTTTAAATATAATATTACACATAAATACTTATAATATATAGATAAACACCCAGACACTGGAAAACATCCATGCTCATCACACAAACATTTTCCAGGTGTGGGAATCGAACCCACAGCCTAGGACGCAGAAGCAGGGTCACTACCAACTGCGCCACTCGGCTGTCGAGTAATTATACTGGCACATGAGGCTTAAGTATATGGCACCCTCAGGGTGGCATGATGGGCGCTGGGTGGCGCTTTGTAGGACGTTCCTTACATGTCCTGCGAAGTGTTAATGTGTGCGTTCTAATTTTTCACTTACCATCAGATGCGTCAGCTTGTTCTTTCAATTAAGTACTGTAATACTGCAAAATATTTTTAAGTTAGTCCAATAGTAACTTACTTGTTTCCTCCTTTCTGGCAGGATCAGGCAGAAAGTACCAGAAGATTACGCACACGGAGGCAATTGTGCTATAAGTGATGAGGAGCACCCGGCGATGTCTGTAGCCCCACCATGAGATAAAAGGGGCCACTAGTGCCTCGAATAACGCGAACGTTATAATGGCCACATCTGGAAACGAGAGCTTCCTTAGAACCTTCGATAAGCACCCTTAAACTTAATGTCAAATGTTTGATATTGGTTTATAAGATCTGTGACTAAGGGTTGCCACAACGTTTAATGGCGCGAGTTCGTAGCAGGAGAAAGCGAGCAGTTTCTATGTATGCATATGGAATATACGTGTCGCTAGCAACGACAATGTTTTATAATTTATTGCTTAACTAGAGGACGCCCGCGGTTTCACACGCATAGTTCCTGACCCCATGGTAATATAAGAATAGAAATTTGGCTTATGTTACTCCTCATAAGTCATAATAATTTACAAAGGTTCTTAATGATCCAGGTACCAATTAGCCGGAACAAACTGGCAAAATTTAAATGTTTTCTATATAAGTTCCACCCTTATAATTTCATATGCACTTGGCGTAAACTTGTTTTTTTCTATACAAATAAACACTTAAATTTTATTTATTTGTATAGAAAATGCACTGATGCTGACAAAATCCAATAAGTCTCACGCTAACGTACTTAATTCGAAAAAGGATTTCTTCAATACTAGAGATCAGTACTCCGTTTTTTATCTTTTGTGTGCTCACAAATCAAAGTCTTCGATCTTTTTAGGAAGGTTTTCCAACATAGACTAGCAACAATTAACTACGGACTGATAGCTCACCAATGCTAGACGCTGGAAGGTCTCCAGCTCTAATATCCTGCTGCATCAGCTTGTATGTGCAGATCTCACCAACCGTGGACGTCACTACGAACCCCATCAGGATCCCTCGAAGCTTTGATGCTTTGAATTCCGTCGGGTTGACCCATGACTTCATACGGGTAAGAACTGTTAATAAAGACTGTGCTATCATTACATATAACGAGTTATACATAGTTTTTTAAATTAAAATTAAAAAGAAGCAGGCATGCATATACAACTAGATGAGCTAGGATTCCATTTTGTATTTTCTATATTGGCTCAACTACCGACAGACGCAGAAGAGACTTGTGACGGGGCCAATTACCACCATATCAGCAATGATGTTCCGTCATTTTTATGCGTTCGTCATTTAGCGTTCAGGTATAATACCGTGTAAAAATCGTAAGATAGGTACTCATGTGTAAGGACTAAATTTATATCTCTTAATTCGTAGCATGCCCTGTTACAAGCAACGCTTTTCTACCTAACATCAGACCATCTCTTAGTTCCGTCAATGATCACTCCTTCATCATCAAACCTTTTATGCGCTCCGTGCAAGCTTCATAACTGCTAAGAGGTCTGATTTTTAAGGAGTGATGTATTGGTCACGTAGTAGTTGATACCTATGGTGATATCCTCTGTTATTTACCTATGATTTACTCTATAAATATAAAATACTAGCAGTCGCCTGCGACTTCGTCCGCGTGAAAACCTCTTAGTTACCTTTTTAATTTTAAAGACAGACTTTCATATAAAGTGTGCTCTTTCCCCGCTAACCCTCTCAATTTAATTTTTTTATAGTTTCTCGTGAAGCAATATCCTCCGTCCCGTCCCGTGTACTAAAGATCTACATTTTTATAAAACATTGTACGATATTACTGTACATTTACATTAAGAATATATATTTATGGCAAGCTTTTGAGTCTAGCTTTCATAATAAACAAAATAATTTACGATCCGACATGCAGATCTAGAGATAAGCCCGTTTATGAACTGAAAAGAGAAAAACAAGGATCAATATACTTTAACAGGGACAAAATACTTTAACCTGCGGGGAAAGAAAGATCTACCAAAACTACGTTTGTCCCCGCCTGCAGCACCATAAAGTATTTAGAATTTTATACAGATATAGTGATCCTTGTTTTTCTCTTTTCAGTTCATAACTTCTAAGCAGTCGGGTTTTTTGTTTTTATAATAATAATTTTATTTGAGACTTTTTAGTTTTCGTTTATGGTATAGAAATGAGACGGTGCTCTTAGTACACTTTTTGCTATTTTTTGTTAGAAAAGTAATATGAATATGATATGATATTTATATTTTTGAAATGGTCTTTTTACGACCATTCAATTGGTACCCATATTGCTAAGATAAAAGAGAAAAAAACACACATCCCCCCTTTTTCCCCCCACTAACACAATTTTGACAAATTCAACGACACCTCACATGTAAAAATCCGTTCAGCCGTTTGGGCTGTAGCGCGTGCCGAAGAAATAGACATACATACATACATACATACATACATACATACATACATACATACATACATACATACATACATACATACATACATACATACATACATACATACATACATACATACATACATACATACATACATACATACATACATACATACATACATACATACATACATACATACATACATACATACATACATACATACATACATACATACATACATACATACATACATACATACATACATACATACATACATACATACATACATACATACATACATACATACATACGCTCGAAAAACATAACCCTCCTTCTGACGCAGTCGGGTAAAAAGAAAGATATACGCTATCGCAGACTTTTTTGTAGAATTTTTTAAGATGCATAAAGTTTTCATACAATGTTTTCAATTATATCCAATATCTAAGGCAGCGTACGCGCATAAACCTAAATTAAATAAATTTCACGGTCCGACTCGCGCGACAAAAACTGTGATAACTCGGGTAATATATACAATATAAATATAAATGATAGCCTATAACACTCATCGATAACGTAGCATTCTACTGGTGAAAGAATTTTTAAAATAAGATCAGTAGTTCCAAAGATTAGCCCCGACAGAACTTTATTTACAAACTTACAAACTTTTCCTGTTTATAATATTAGTATAGATTTGGTATGTTTGTGGTCTGGCCATTCCTACGTCCCTCCAACGTTTGTGCCCAGTGCCTGACCCCGCTGGCACTAACTTAGTTACGGCACTAATACAATAAGTACAGATACATATTTGAAACAAAGGAATGCGTAAACTACTTAGTCCGAAGGCTTACTGACGTTTTGAGCATTTCGTGGAGTTATCCGGCGAACTCATTGTGTAACTGTATAAACTATCCAGCTAGTGTCACTCTTCTCGCTTGATACTCTGGATGCTATTGTTACTTCCGCTAATCTGCAGCAAAAATAAAACACCATTTAAAAATCCAAAATAAATTATCAGCCTATTTTTTGTAGCACTATCCGACCTAAAGGACCCAGCCTCTCTTTTTACAGAGACTTACTTTTTTTTACTTTTTACTTTTTACTTTTTTGGTTGTTGAGCATAGTATGATAATCTTTAACCTTAACCGCACTATGCGATGTTAAATTTAGCTTAGGCTTGATATTTTACGTTCACCAACCAAAACCTTCCAAAGTCAAAATAATTCAAGCTCTATAGGTAGGGGCCTACTACAGGTGTTCATAAATTATGTAGTAGCATGATCTGACAAACTTAACTTTTATAAAATGAAACTGCTTTACTACGGTAAATAAATGTTCCTTAAACTTGCTGGCACCGACTTCATAGATATGCTTAAGTAAATTAAAGCAACTGAATGACATAGTTATTTTTTACTTTTTAGTGCGTTTTGAGTCGGTTCTGTTTTTTGTTAAAAATTTTTATTTCTTACTTTTTAGTGATTTATCGCCACTCGTACTATACTGTCGTAGTATATTATACGGCACTTGTAACCAAAAAGCGATAATTACACAAAAACAGAAATCACTGCAAGTGTGCCTATAAAATTTAAAGAGTTCCTTCAACTTTCACAGAATATCACCATCAGATCATCTTGGAAGTGTGCCCTTAATAAAAGGACCATCATATTCTCTCATTCTATCGAGACAAGTACGGATGTTTAGGTATATCATAATATATCAGTTTCAGATCAATTTACTATCAATTTATGTTATCTATTACAGAGATTTGCGAAAACGTGGAGATCAGATTTGAGAAAAAAATGTGACAATCACTTGCCGCTGTCTGTTTTGATAATCTACAAAAATATCGCGAGTCATTACAGTTATCGATATACAGATTTTGTTTTAGAGTGAAGTCTACGATACTATATCTATCATTAATCTGTTAATCTCAAAACAAAGCAGGAAAACTGCGTGTTGGGAAAACTTTCAAAGTTTTCATTGATGATCGTCACAATCACATTATACACTCGTACTTATAAGTGTACTAGCGAACTGAAGCGACTTATAAGCTAACTTGGTCTGCGTGCAATTAAAATGAATGAGATTTCGAAAATAAATCTCATTAACATTAACATAATAAAAACTTAGGCTAAGTTACTCCTTGTAAGTTATATATAAACATAATATCAAAAATTGCGGAACCGACGGGATTCGAATCCGCGTCTTCCTGGCAATCCGGGCACTTAAAGCGCCTTAACGCTAGGCCACGATCCCGATGACGTCAGTGCCGAAATTGTGCTTTAATATTATATTTTTGATATCCAGGTATACGACCTGTAATACCATCTACAGTATAACCTGAACATTATCATATTATCAAATCAAAGATGCAAATATAATAATAAATTTAAATTTCCTCGTTTTTTCCACAATTTCCACAGATTCTTCGCTGCTATTGGTTGCAGTGTGTTATAGCCCAAAACCTTTCTCATTAAATGGACTATATAACACAAAAAGACTTTTTCAATTAGAACCAGTTGTTCCTGAGTTTAGCTTGTTCAAACAAACGAACTCTTCGAAAATAACGACGGCCTTTTCTTGACAGCGTCCATGGCGCAATGGCAGTAGTATGCCTGTGGATTTACAAAACTGAGGTCCCTTACGACAAGTTAAATTCTCGTCTGGGCTGATGGAGCTTTTATAATTTGGCTGGTGGGAGACTTCGCTTGTGGCTAGTTACCACTCTGCCGACAAAGACGTACCGCCGTACGTATACGTGTTCCAGTACGATATCGTGTAGAAAACGAAGGGGATTTCATCCTACTCCGCTCAATATAATACTCAAGTTAGCCCGCTTCCATCTAAGATTTCACCATTACTTACCACGAAGGTGTGCGCGTGTGTGTGTGAAAATCACAGAGATACGGCCTTATACTTAATGAATATGAAAAATTATTGTAAACCAAAGTTCGGTCAAGACAGCGTATTTATGTTATCTTGTGCAAACTTCGACTTACTTATCTGAAAACGTAACTTATCCGAAAAGTCAAGTCTGTCTCATTTGAAAGGGAAAGTGTGTAAAATGTTACTGCCTCATTGGTGGTAGTGGTTCGCCGATGTGGCTTCGATCACGAGGTCCTGGTTTCGAACCCTGAGTGGAGTTGTGGAATATTTCAGAGTATTTCTTTCATCTTTTCAGTAAATTCTAAGCCTGGAGTCGGGAAGTTGGTGGTGTTCATCTCCGTGCCTCGGGGAGCACTTTTAGCCTTCGGTAACTACTCCCTATCATGAATATCTATTACTGCTCATTAAAAAGTGCAATATTGTCATCCTAAGCCCGACGGGCCGCAATGGAGCAGCGTCGTGAGTCTTCGCTCCAAATCCCTTTTCTTACTAGGAGGACCCTATAATGGGCCGTTAATAGGCCCTAAATAATATCACCTAATCTATCACTAACAGATGTTGATAACAGAGACCGGCTAACGGCTTAATATGCTCTCCGAGGCACGGGGGTGAAACAGCACCAACTTCCTAACTCCAGGCTTAAAATTGATTGAAAAATTTTAGAAGAAATTATTATTCTACAACCCGACCCAGGATGCGAACCTAGGACGTCGTGACACACAGGCTGAACGCTAGACCAAGTGCTAGAAGTGCTGCATTGTGTTCTGTGAGACTAACGGGACTTTCAAGCTATACCTATATACAATGTTATGACCGATACGCTCCGACGCATCGCTACACAACACAACACAATAGTTTATTTATGTCATTACTCTTTATAGAGCCGTGTGGCAGGATAAACTCTGTTAACCTATATGGAGTTTAATACCACCACACTACTTTAATGAGGGTAACTATCAGGGGTAAATGATAATGTCTGGCTATCTGGAATTTTTACTAATAATTGAGAAAAACTATACTCTATAGCCTGAACCAGGATCAACCTCCGTGGCGCAGTGGGATGCGCGGTGGATTTATATGACGGAGGTCCTGGGTTCGATTCCCGGCGGGGCAGATTGATTTTTTAATTTGTCTTGGTCTGGCTGGTGGGACATCGCTAGTACCACCCTACCGACCAAGACGTATCGAAGCATTTAGTTCGGAACCGTGAAGAAACCGAAAGGGGTGTGGATTTTCGTCTTACACAGTCAACATCAGGTGTGATAGCAGTCAAGGGCCAATAGTATAAAAAAAAAAAGGATAACTAATTTTTGTGAATTTGCAAGAGTGTGGTTACAATTGTCGATCTTAAAGTCAAATTACAAAAATATGTCCAATCACATCCTACCACATACATGGTGTGCAAAAAATGTATTCAAGTTAAACTATACATATACTTTTTTTTAAATAATTCAAATTACGTTAGTATAAACCTTATATTATCGTCACATGTGTAATATCATTAATCGTCAAATATTTAAATGTAAAGGATTATATTTATCCGAAGTCACAGAGGTGACCACTATATTGACCATCTATTATGATTAGACAGCTAATACTTATAAAGCAGGGTAAATAATTTTTGAAACCTAAAAAAATCGCAGTAGGATGAAACCTATTGGATAAAGAGGAAAATATTATAAAAATAACAGGAAAAATAATTTACGGGTATCAAGGGAAGGTCGTAAAAAACCTATTTCAAAACTATAAAGTCTTATATCATATTTGGAAAACTGTTGTAAAAAAAATGATCAAAAACTTTTGTATTTTCTCTTTTCTATTTTCACAAATTAAATCTAAAATTCTCAAATAAAATTATTTTTAAAAAACAAAAAACCCGACTGTTTATAATTTAAGTGTGTTCGAGAAAAACAAGGATCATCATTTATATATACAATTCTAAATACTTTATGGTAAGTTGAACGGGGGGACAATACAAGGTAATTTTGAATGAATAATTGAATAAATGATTATGATTATGAGGACACCAAGAACAAAAACAAACAAGAGAAAATACCTTAAAAACTAATGCACTACAATTGGATGAAGGTCTGGATCGACTAATGGAGCGATCTACATACAGAGAACCCTTAGATTTCTGCAGTTACCTTGTCTTTCTCATAGTTAGTAAATAAACTTAAATTTGATTGTCATTAAACGTCTGGAGGAAGATAAAATATTTAAAATTTTATAGTACTAATTCTACCTTGTCCTTGGGCTCTATTAATTTGTCTCTTTGAAACTCAGGAAACTCTTCAAACTTCTAGGCACATTTGCCGGGATGTCGGAATGTTATAACTAGCTAGTGAATATTGGTTTATGGTTTCGTTCGAGTAGATATTTATATATTTTGTTGATAAATCACTAAATATGGTAAAAAAAATTCCCAAAAAATAAAAACGCCAAAACGCAATAAATATAAAAATTGAATTGAAATAAGTTATTAATCACATTATAAGTGTATCTTTTCATTACCTACAACTTTACCATTTAACTCTTTTCCATAGGACTTTTAGTTTAGCTGGAAATCCGTGACGCAGTGGAATCGCGGTACCATTTTTCGTTCCCGGCGGGGCAGATTGAGATTTTTATAATATGTCTTGGTCTTGGGAGGCCATTCCCAATGAGTTTAGTCAAGCGATTTTTTTTTTCACTTTTTACTATTTTTAAAGTCATCTGCACTGTCTATGGGTATCAGATATTTTCACGAAAGAAAAAGTTATTTTTTTTTTTTTTGGTTTTGAAGGCGTTTTTATTTTTGGTCCTTGACTGCTATAACACCTGATTTTAAGTGATAATTCATTCTAAAATATCGAAACAGGATAACTTTTCAACCGAAAATTAAGTAAAATACATTTCTTATTTTTCACATAAATTGTACGGAAAAAAGTTAAATTCTTGGCGGTACGTCTTTTCAGTACCTACAACTTTTCACCGCGAAAACCTCCCACCCGCCAGATCAATCAAATTATGAAAAATATTCTGCCCCCTCGGAATGAATTCACATACTCCGTCTTATAATTTTACGAGCATACCACTGCGCCTAGGAGGTTACCTTTTCCGAATGCTTGCGGGCGGAGTAATTCAAATGACACCAATATAATTATAAATTATGAACAACAGAACATAATAAATAATATTTACTTACCTTACAAATATGAAACAAAAAAAAATAATCACTTGTGATATTATTCAAAAAATACACTCACAATTTAAAAACATTTTTTATTTACACTATGTATAAAAAAACATAAAGTTATTATGATGTTTAATTTAATATTATTATTTATTTAAATGTATTAAATTCGTTGAACTTAGATCAAGAGCTCACGCTATCAAAGTGACTCAAAGTTTACAATAGCTTAGTATTCCAGTAGGTTGTGTTTTATATCTTACAA
Organism: Mycalesis mineus; assembly: GCA_034621355.1. Lineage (NCBI taxonomy): Eukaryota > Metazoa > Arthropoda > Insecta > Lepidoptera > Nymphalidae > Mycalesis > Mycalesis mineus. The sequence continues at coordinate 12,819,352 of CM067902.1, forward strand.
ACACTCTTATATTATGTTAGGTATATTATACAGATAGCGGCGATAACAAAGATTTGCGCTTGCTTCTGAAGATGCGACTATCTATTAGAAAATTAAAAAATCTAAATAATTTAAGTCCGTTCATTTTATTTAATTTCTCACTCAAAACATACCACATAGGTACATTTTCACGCTATACACATTTCACCACGACGGAATCTGACCTGGTAATCATCATAACAGTTAATATCTGTAGAGCAATTATCCAAATTCGACGTCAGTTTCAAAGCCGATGTACAACGGTAGCAAAGCGATGTAACGGAATTCTCCAATAACATTTTATTGTAGAATGACAGTCAAACTGTAAGTGGGATGAACGTCGAGATGTTCCAAAGATATTCGTACAGTGCATTTTTAAAAGACTTCAAAAAAGGAGTTTCTCAATAAGACCGAATATTTTTTTATGTTTGTTTGTGGATAACTTTGTCGTTGATGAACCGATTTTGATGATTCTTTATGTATTGGAAAGGAGATAGTCCGGCGGTGGTAACATGATAAGAAAACCTGGATCTGAAGATGGGATCTCGGAGAAATCGAGGGAAAAATTCTATGGACAACTACTTAGTATGTTTGTAAATTTTTCCTTTTTTTCAAAGCGCTATAATTTAATAAAGGTTTCGAGTCGATCTGATTATGGAGCCGCAATACAGAAGAGGGAACTCCTCAATGAGCTACCGCTATTTTATGGGCTTCGCGTGAAAATATTTTACAAACGATATTTCTCGCAGGAAATCAAGTAGTACTGAGGTATAGGTATATAAAAGTCGCGTACACTCAGTAGTATTGTCAATTCTCGGGCATGTTGCCTATACTCACCTAGATATGTCTATAGATGTAGTATCTACCTACCTAGATGATCTAATAAATGTTTGTTATGTTATTCGTAATCATTCTTATGCGTAACGGAACTCACAGTTCAGATTCCTTATCTATACTAATATTATAAAAAGGTAAAGTTTGTAAGTTTGTAAATAGAGTATATGTTGGGGCTAATCTTCGGAACTACTGATCCGATTTAAAAAAATCTTTCACCAGTAGAATGCTACACTATCGGAGAGTGTCATAGGCTATTATATATTTTTATTATATATATTAGCCGAGTTATCACAGTTTTTGTTGCGCGAGTCAGACCGTTAAATTTATTAAATCGGCTTTATGCGCGTGCGCTGCCTTAGCTGTTGGCTATCATTCAAAATATTGTATGAAAACTTTATGTATCTTTAAAAATTCGAAGTTAAAGACGAAGTCGCAAGCGACTGCCAGTCAGCTATAAGCAAGCAATCTTAAGATGTACTCGTAAGTATCTACCTATATCATTTATGTAACATTAGATGTCTCGCGAATTTATTTATTTACTGACTCACCTACAAGACGACTAATTCTGCTACATGACTCAGTTATAAACTTTCATCACAGATTTCGAATCTTCTTCAAAACACCGATGTGTCAGGGTGAGACCTATTTTGTACTACAATATCAATTAATATAGTTAGTACGCGTTGTGGTCGGAGTATAGGTACTCGAAGATTGGCACGACCTAACTATATTTGCAATACTAAATTTTAAACAAATTATACATTAGTCTATGACTTAACTCTACTAACAGTTTCGAAAGCAGAATCTGCCATACGCCGTGATGGAGTCACGACAAACAGTCAAAGCTATAGAAGAATAAACGAATTTTGAATTTTGATTGTATTAAGAAGATCCGATAAAAACCTGAGCGATTGCTGAGAACGTTTTCAGGAATTTATTCTTCATTTTAAGTCAATTTATTTATAGATGTATATATATAAATCTAGCAATGTTAGTTAGCAAAGAAACCAGTAATTGCCCATTTGGGTTAATTGGTGTGTCCATTTAAACTTAATAAAACTATTCCAAAGTTAACTATTAGATACTGATTACTTATTTTGAATGGCCAAACCTGTAGAAAGGTATTTAGAGGAAAGACTCACCGCGATACTTCGATACGGATTGGCAAGCTGAGGCTTTGAGTAAAACAGTATTATCCTAAACTTGACTGCCTCGTTGGTCTAGTGGTTAGCTTATGTGGCTTCGATCACGAGGTCCTGGGTTCGATCCCTGGGTCGGGTCACGGAATAATTCTAAACTTTTTCAATCTTCTATGAAATGTTCAGTACATTACAAGCCCGGAGTCTGGAAGTTATACCGCGGTGTTACACCCCCGTGCCTCGGAGAGCACGTTGAGTCCGGTCACTGTCATCAACATCTGATGGTGATCGTTAATAAATGAAACATTATCACCCTAAGCCCGCCAACCCGCATTGGAGCAGCGTAGTGGGTGCACGCTCCATATCCCCTCTCCTGTACGGAGGGAGGCCTGGCCTTGTAGTGGGCCGTTAATGGGCTGATAATGTTGATCCTAAAGTTTTATGGTATATTCTACTCTACCTATTCAAATCACTATTTCTTGACAGCCTTGGTAACGCAGCGGTATGCGCTTGGGATTTGTAAAGCAGAGGTTCTGGGATTGATTCACGACTGGGCGAAATGGGATTTTCTTAATTAGTCCAGGTCTGGCTAGAAGGGAGGCTTCGGTCATGGCTAGTAACCACTGCAGGCGAAGACGTACCGCCATGCGCTTACCATTCTGGTACAATGTCGTGTAAAATAATAATAATAATAATAATATCTTTATTGAACATACTTAAAATTAACATTTGTCATACTCCTTAAAATTAAAAAAAAGTTACATTAATTAAGGTACAAGTACTAAAAAGGTCCTAAGGAGTGCTTGGACACTCGTACTAGGAAGACCTGTATTACGAGCGTCGTAGCCTTCCTACGGATCCCATACAGTAATTTAGACCATGGAAGTTCCCAAGTAAAACGGGAGTATGATAGGTATGGTGAGGCGTGTGCATGTGTGTGTGTGTGTGTGTGTGTGTGTGTGTGTGTGCGCGTGTGCGGGTGTGGTGTTATTATTTATGTTAAGGTAAGGGTGGTAGGTATGTCATTTTGGTGGTATGATTGGTTCATGATTTAATTTTATTAATTAACGTTGCAACATCATAGTAGTCTAGTCCTTTGAGCCAAGTTATAATACAGTCTTTATAGCGTTTGTAATTTAATTTATTAATATTAAGAAGATCATCGATTTTGTTGTATAGTCTCGAGCTGAGGAAATAATTTGCCGACCAGCAAGGGCTGTACTGCGAGGCAGAATATCACAAAAAACGAAAGATGTGTGGATTTCCATTTTTATCCTACTCCGAACAAGTTGTTCTACATCTCACCACTATAACAGCATTAGGTGTGATTGTCAAGGTCTAGGGATAACTTGTATTTATTAAAAAAAATATTATTATTTTACCTCCGATCAGAAATACGACAATGCTCCTTGGATGTTTACAAAACAAAGATAAAATAAAATAAAAATAGAGGGCATCATAACGCTATTAAAAGGATTTGACTCATCATTTTATAACATCAGATGTTTTTTTTTCTTTATTTACACACTGAGATTATCTAGGTACAATCTACTTGATTAAAGTTAATAGGAATTGTTTTTTATTTTTACCCAATAATTATTATTATCACAATTTTTATTGTATTTTGATTCAATAAATACCTCCAGTATTAGTAAACTGTATGATACATAAAACCTAGGATTTACTTTACTTGCCACCTACGCAGTTAGATTTAGAAAAAGTGTATTCGTAAAGTCAGAATCTGGACACAATAAATTGGGTTCCGCAACAATTTATCAGCCTAATTTGATCGCTAACTACAGGTGTACAGGGCACACCTTTCCTGCTTATAGGAGAAGGAATACGAAGTCAAAACCCACCATGTTATATTAGCTTACGGTGCTAATATTTACACTTGTAACGATCACTATCATTTGTTATTCATAATTACCCGGGACGTGCTCTCGAAGGCACCGGGGTGTACCAGGCGGGCTGAGAATTTATTGTGAGAAACAACAGCTCAATGTTTCATAGTATCTCGTGATCTAAAACCACATAGAGCTCACCACTACACCAAATTTAATCTTTGATGCAATGTGAGAATTTTTGCGATCGCTGAACTAGGTATTTACGAGTAGGTATCTACGAACCTACTAGTTATATTATATCTAATCGCACTGTGATCTAGGTACGATTAGGTACAGCTCTTACCAATCTTCGAGTCTGCTCTGTAAATGAGGCGTATGCCTAAACCCTAAGTGATAAACAAATTTAGTTTATTTTGAAATACGAAAATCAGTTCTAAGCGCCGCCATATACAACGTGTTACAACTTTTGAAGAGACTCGATGCTTGGCGCAGGTGTTATCTAACCAAGAAAGGATCTGCAAACGCACTTTATCATTATCTCAAAGCAATAAAATTTTATTAAATAGGAAATAGAATATAAATCCATCCAATCCAACATTAGTATAGATTAGGAAAAAAAACATCACGTCTTGAAACTGATTAAAAAGTTTTAAATAAAATGTGAAGGTTGTTGATAATCTACGCTCAGAATAAAATATAGATTAGCCAGTATGCACCTTTTTTGTTGTGGGAGGCACTGCCTCGATGGTCCGGTGGTTAGTCGATGTAGCTTCGCATCACGAGATCCTGGAGTGCTGTAGGTCGAAGATGCTCTCAAGGAGATATCTCGTGTGAGAAAACATCAGACCTACGTCGTACAATAGCGGCGATATCGGTATTCTCATTTTGCTCTAACGCAACGAAAGATAGCGATATTTTCGATTCCGCTGCTATTTTACGACCGCTTAGCTTTAGTTTACTTTCGGCTTATAGCTTCTAGAATGCGTCATTTGATCTTATGTAGAGTATGACAAGCAATTGCGGCGATTAAAATATCGTTGTGGCGATAGACGAAAGAAAGATCGCGATATTCTCGATTTTACCGCTGTTGATAATGTTGTTACTTGCAATAATTAGGTTTTCAATTTCATTTCATTTTCTCTTGATGTACCTAAGATATTATGTCTAATTTCGCATCTTAGGCCTACCGTGAGTCGCAGGACCCCGAGATCCGAATCCGCACAGTTTGAACACGGAACCAACGAGGCAGTTATCTTTATTCCGACAAAGATGTACCGCCAAGCGATTTAGCGTTCCGGTACGATGTAGTGTAGAAACCGAAAGGGGTGTGGATTTTCGACCCACTCATAACAAGTTAGCCCGCTTCCATCTTAGACTGCATCATCACTTAACATCAGGTGTGATAGCAGTCAAGGGCCAACTTGTAGTCGAAAAAAAAACTAATAATACTACATTCTAGATCAACACGGTAGTCAATAGTCTAAGTACTACTGTAGTCGAACTCGTTCATTATAGACATAATTATTTATATCAGTGATTATCTACAATACACTATCAGGCGTTAATGGCAATGACCAAGACCGTCGATCAATGCGCTCGTCCAGACATAAAGGAAAGTTAAAAATCAGGTAACTGTGTTAGCACCGTCACACGCCACACCCAAGTACAGATTAAGGGCGACGTTGCATTTCTTTATATCTAACAATAACCAAAACTCGCTCAAATTAGGGCTCCCTGCCCTACCAAATCTGGTACTGTCCTGCTAGAGCAACTTTGGATACTCGTTTTAGAATTGAGTTTACCCGTCTTCAGTACCTTTTTGAGATATAACGAAACAATGTATGGGAGAGTTGTTTGTGTTGTGATAGAACTACAAAAAAGTCCGCGATGGCATATATTTTAAGGATAACTTGCTATTTTTTAACCGTCGAAAAAAACGGCGGAGGTTCTCAATTCGACACGTATATTTTTTTTTATGTATGACCACGCATAACTTTTTACAGAATTGTCCGATTTTGATAATTCTTTTTTTATTAGGAAGGGCATACTTCCAAGGTGGTCCCATTGTCATCATGTTAGGATCTGATGATGATATCCTGAGGAAATTGAAGGAACTCTTCAAATTTTGGAGGCACGCTTACAGCGATTTCGGTTTTTGTCTCAAAATCGGTAGCTTTTTGGCTACTAGTGCCGTATACCATCAACAAATAAAAACATCTTTGTAAAGGAACTAGGTAAGCACATTTCTAACTTCGATTCTAATCAAAATTTTATTTTAATCGGTGACACTAACATAGATCTTAAATCTTTTTCATCCTATACCTAAAGATTTTTATCTAGAAACACTAAGCGAACATGGTTTGATGTGTGGAATCACTGATTACACTAGAATAGAACCTAGATTAAATACTATCACTAAATCATGCATCGATCACATATTTGTGCGACTCCCTACGTTGCATCCGTTCTCGGCAGTGTTGGACACCGTACTAGCCGACCATCGCGCAATAATTCTGAGCTGCATCGGTGACAGGGCGCCCGCGCGCATACAGAGTGTTAGTAAGCCCGTCATTAATTACAATGTACTCTTTGAAGAGTTAAAAAAAATTAAATGGTTACAAACAAAAGAAATGCAGTGCCCACGCATGATATATGACTTCATATATAAGTCATTTAAAAGTGCTAATAACGCTGCTGCTACCGAAAAATCACGTAAGCATAATCATCGCTACGCAATAAAACTACCTTGGATTGATAGAAATATTGTTAGACTGAGCGAAAAACGGGATAATTTATTTAAATCTTGGAAGAATAGTTTGAATGATCCTGTAATAAGACTTGAATATAATAAAGTACGTAATAAACTAAACAAAATTATTGAATATAAAAGAAATGCATACTACAATAAACTTATAAGTGATAACTTTAGAAATACAAAAAAAATATACGAAATTGTTAATCAAATGCTAGGACGAAAAAAATTACCAATCGATGAGGCAATACTTAAGGCATTCAGTGCACAAGGTCTTTCCAGTGCAACCATTGCTGAAAATTTCGCTAACGAATTCAATAACGCGGTGAAAACCATTATTCCCAGCTGTAGCAATAGACTTATTGATGCTAAGAAGTACGTTACCGAGATTGACTCTAGTATTCGTTTTAAAAAAATAACTAGTGACTATGTTCATAATATAATTAAAAAACTAAATATTAACAAATCTCCTGGACTCGATAGTATAAAAGTATCTGATATTAAACTTGTAGGGGAAGATGTTTCGGTAGCAATAGCGCATTTGATTAACCAAAGTGTTAAAACGGGGTTGTATCCCGATGAACTAAAAGTCGGGTGTGTCCGCCCTGTATATAAAAAAGGATCACGTAGTATTTTTTGTAATTATCGTCCAATCACATTACTTTCTTGTATAGATAAAATTGTCGAAAAATGTATTAGTGATCAAATATATTCATTCTATAAAAAACAAAACGTGATTTACCCAAATCAGTTTGGATTCCAAGCTGGTAAAGGCGCATCTGACCTTTTATCACAATTTACAAACGAAATTAACGACAATCTTAGTAAGAAACAATATGTATTGGCTCTATTTATTGACTTTTCGCGTGCTTTTGATACTTTGGAGCATAAACAACTGTGTGAAAAGCTTTGTAACTGTGGTATTCGTGGACCATTATTAAAATGGTGCGAAGATTATCTTCGTAACAGAACTTTTACAGTTAAAATTGATACGGCATATAGTAGGCGTGTAACATCATCAGAAGGCACAGCCCAGGGTTCCGTGATGGGCCCTCTTCACTTTCTTTCTTATGTTAACGATATGCATAACTGCATAAATAACTCCATATGCTACCAATTTGCAGATGATACATGTTTGCTTTCTGCTGATAAAGATCCTGAAAAAGCACGTGTCCTCCTGCAATCCGATTTTAATAGGTTGAGTAAGTGGTGTCACGATGCTGGTTTGATAATTAATCCAAGTAAAACTAAATTAATACTCATAAAATCACCACACCTGAAAAAACTCCCCATAAACGATATTCTTGCACACAACCATAGCTGCCTGCATTCAAATAACACCAGTTGTAAATGTCCTGTTATCGAAGTTGTTGACACTGTTACATATTTAGGATTACATATAGATAGTAAATTTAATTGGAGTAATCATATTGAACACGTCTGCAATAAGCTTAGACAATTTTTAGCTAATATATCGATATTAAAGAACCGTATCCCCTTTAAAATAAAATTAATGCTGTATAATTCCCTAGCGCAATCTTATATCCAGTACGGTTTAACTAGTTATGGACGTACATATAACTGTTATCTGAAAGAAATATTTAAATTACAAAATAAAATATTAAAACTAATACTTAACAAAAAACAATGTGGCTATTCAGATACTGAACTTTTCAAAGAGAGTAAAATTTTACCCGTACAGCTACAAATGAAATATTTGATTTTAAAAGAAAACTTTTTTAATGATATATATTGGAAAAAAGTACAACACTCTGTATTTACGCGGGCTGCCACTCAGAATCGGTTGTGCATTACGCGAGCGCCCAATAGGTACGGTGAGCGCACGAATGCTTACCTAGTTCCTCGCCTTCTTAATGAATTACCTATTGATGTGCGGGACTGTATTAACCCTCGCAACATCAAAAGAAAACTTAAGACCCACTTTTTAAGTCACATCTAATGCGACTTAAAAAATTTCTATTAATTATTATTTAGTTATTTTAATTATTTTAGCTTTTTCTGATGACAACTGTCTTTGTAGAATGCCTAGATACTACTATTTGTTAGCATATTTCTCAAACCTAAGTGGTTTCTAATGCTAATACATATAAGAATAAGAATGATGTAAACCTTAAATAATAAATAAATAAATAAATAAAAAATATATACTATGACAATATAATACGAGTACGTTACGTGGCGATAAATCACTAAAAAGTCAGAAATAAAAATAGAACCGACTCAAAACGCACAAAAAAGTAAAAAATAACTGTTATTCAGTTGCTTTAACACTAGAAAGTCGGGAAAATCTATCTACCTACAAAGACGGCAACCGGTCAAATGACTCCTCCATTATTTTTATTTTTTATTTTATTTTAACTGTTAAAACTGGTAACTGTAGTAATAAAACAGGGTTTCATGTATGATTATTTATTATATTTATAGACATATTTTACATTTAAACATTTTGTTTACATTACAAATGCCACAAAGTGGCTTTTTACAAATGTCGCAGACTTTATTAGTTTTATTTTTGCACTTTTGTACATAACATTCCCGCCTTTTCCGAGTTTCCGGATTTTGAATAGAAGATCGAGAAGTAGATGGTGTAGACTCTTTAGGCAATTCTTGGGTTCCAGAAAGTTCGGCATCGATTTTGCCGCAAAGTTCACTAGCTAAACTCAGTATGAAATTTCTTCTTTTTATGTTGATACCTGACATTTTTTTATACAAAATGAAAGAATTTATCCCTGCTAGGTCTAGTATATTGAAAAAGACCTGTACGGGCCACCTTCGAGATGCCGCTTTGACACTATATTTTTTTGCCATCTGGTCAGCCACATCCACGCCGTACTTGGTAGCATTGTAAAAAGTCACAGTTTCTGGTTTTTTCTTAGGGTGATTGAAGTCTATTTCAACATTATTATGTAACGTGCTAAGCAATAACACGTTTTTGTTTCGTTTTCCTTGATAAATTGTGAGTGTACATCTATCAGATTTCAGGATTTTTGTTTCAAACAAAGTCATATGAAGTGATTTGACGTAAGGTGGAATCTCTCGTCGTGTCCTGTTCATAGTTCCTACAATGGTTGTGCGTTTTGCGAACAAGTTATTTGCCAATTTTACCGATGCAAAGAAGTTGTCAGTAGTTATATTTCGGCCAGTATTTGCAAAAGGTTCCACAAGACGCATAACAACGGATTCACCAAGGCTTTGGTTTTGTGACCTGCTTTCATCCTTTCCTAAATAAGGAAAGCCGTTGAGTACAAGCTTCGAATCCACATCGACATAAAGCCGAAATTTTATTCCAAACTTATCATGTTTGTTAGCAATGTATTGAAGAAACCTGCATCTAACCTTAGTAGAAAAGAGTTGTTCGTCTACAGTAATATTTTCTCCTCGTTTGTAGCAAGATAAGCGACCACGAGCACCACCACGACCATGGCCACGAGAACTCGAACTGTGAACGTTTTGTAAAGTTGCAAGAGGTACCTGATCTTCCAGGTCACTTTCTTCCGAAGAGGAACTCGAACTGAATTGTGGTACCGCACAATCATCGTCACTATCGCGTTCTGCACTCTCAGAGCCACAATCCGATTCGTCTTCACGAATATTTTGCAAGATTGAAAGTATTTCTTTATCCTGAAGCCTTCGAGACATTTTTCACAAGTGACTTACAATAATTTCGACTAAATTCACGGGCAGTCGAAACAATACTAACTTTTTTGACTTACAAACCACAAACAACTGATAAGCGTACCTAATTTATGTTCTACCCTCTTATATTACAATTGTAAAAATTTATCGGATCTCAGCCGTCAAATGACTGCCGCCGTCTTTGTCGGTATATCAAGATTTTAAATAATAAACAAAAGAGATGTGAGTTATTTTTATACATAGTTCCACTTAACTACTAATATTATTAAAAGTCACAAAATTTCAATACGTTAAGTCAAATGGTTTTTCAGTTAATCAACATTTAAATTAAAATTGCAGTCAAATGACTGCTCCCGTCTTTCTAGTGTTAATTTACTTAAACATATCTAGGAGTGGGTGCCAGCCAAGGTTTCTACTTTAAGGACGTTACCTAGAACCCACAAACTGCGTTACTACGTAAAATAAAGGTTCCTTAAACTTGGCTGGCACCGACTTCATAGATATGCTTAAGTAAATTGAAGCAACTAAATGACACAGTTATTTTTTACTTTTTAGTGCGTTTTGAGTCGGTCCTATTTTTATTTAAAAAAAATTTCTTAAAAGTTAGGGTTATGTACTTTATTTATGTTTGGTGTTTCGGAACGTTGCAACACTATTTATCACGAGGGCGAAGTCGCGGGCGTCTATTAATTATATCTTAATTACAAATAGGATACCAACAATAATTTTAATGATAGAATGAAACCCAAAAATATCCACCAAATAACAATATTTATTCATAATCATACAATTACACAATATATATCTTCTTAAAAATTAGGTATTATTTTAATAATAATATATCTGTGAGTTTACAAAATATTACAGTATAACTAGAAAATGAGAGACAACTGAAGTCGCGTCAGTGTAAAGCATTGATTCTCAAAGTGGGTAAGAATGCCCCCTTGTGGCCATTTGAGAACCTAGGTGGTAAGTAAAACATCTAGAGCAAAGAAGGAGCTATGATTACTATAGGTTTTGTAGAAAAGGGAATTTAAAGATACTCTACTCCTGACAATTTAATGACAATTCTAAGCAAAGTTTAAGGTTTTTGTTGTATTAAGTGAATTAGCAAACTAACTAATATTGTAAGTGCAAGTGTGAGTTTAAACCAATAGATGCAATACAAGAGGCAGATATTTTACTTTATTATTCTTGACTGCCTGGTTGGTCTAGTGGTTAGCCTATGTGGCTTCTATCACGAGGTCCTGGGTTCGATTCCTGGGTCGGGTCACGGAATATTTCTGAGCTTCTTCATTCTTCTATGAAATGTTCAGTATAATCCAAGCTCGGAGTCTGGAAGTTGTTGGTTTTACTGTGCCTCGGAGAGCACGTTAAACCGTCGGTCCCGCTCACTATCATCAACATCTGATAGTAGGCCATTAATAGGCTGATAATAATGATAATGATTTATTCTTTACGCGTACGTGACTTCAACTGTTTGCGAATACATCGTCGCTTAAATAGAAAAGTGGCATTATTCAAAAATATCAATTTTGTAGTTATGACCATTTAAAGTTTTCAATTTTTTTTAAACTCGTTTTTCTTGTTATGTATTATATTTATATCTAAGTGTTATATATCATTTAAAAGGTATTTACATAAGAAACAAAACAGTGTAGTTATTGTAGTTGATTTATTAAAAAGGGGGCATTAATAACAGGAAGTGTCTTTTTTCTATATAAAATTGATAATACTATGACACGGATTTTCTAAAAAATTAATCAAATTATGCAAAATAACAATCAGTAATAAACCCTATATGAATGTAACTCCTATTTATTATATAAATCAATGGCAACAATATTCATATCGATGAGTTTTAACTTAAATCTACGTAATTTCTTGATTTTTTATAATAATATAAAACCGCAAATAGAAATTGCAAACGTCCTAACGTTTAAATGTCCTGAATTTGGTCCAGGAACATTCGCCTAGGTCTTCCCCTTCCAACATTTCCATTCACTCTCGCCTCATAAATCGCCTTTGTTAATCTTCTTTTATGCATTCTCTCTACATGCCCAAACAGATGGTTTGGACTTTCAAACTTTCCATATTTCGTAAATTTACTACCCAGTTCTATAAACTCTTTTACTTCTTCCACTTTCTCTCCATCTATCAAAATATGACAATCTGTCACATATTCATCTCTATCAAAAATTATTACTATCGTTTGGCTGACATTCATTTTCATCCTTTTTTTTTTCACAAAGCTGCACTCATACTGGCTAAAAATAAGTTTTCGCTTCTCCTCACTAATTTTGTAGTAACATTTCAATTCACATTTTTTCAGTACATGTTACTTTCATTTGTCTTTCTGGCATTTGTTTTTGTAACTTAGATGTCGATATACCTATACCCTTTTCCAGAATTCCTTAATAGTTTAGCTATACTTATTCTGCATTCAATCGGCACAGCTTTTCTTTTTTTACATGCTTTTTCTCTCTTTTTTAACTTCATCAGCTGTATTTTTCTTAATTTGTCTTGGTCTGGCTGGTGGGAGGCTTTCGCCGTGGCTAGTTACCACCCAACCGACATAGACGTATTGCCAAGCGATTTAGCGTTCCGGTACGATGTCGTGTAGAAACCGAATAGGGTGTGGATTTTCGTCCCACTCCTAACAAGTTAGCCCGTTTCATCTTAGATTGCATCGTCACTTAACATCAGGTGTGTTTTTTTCTTACCCTTTGCAATCAAATCCAAGCACTATTTTGAGAAATAACACTTTTCTACCAGAACGCACATGTATTCAACTTCGTAGACAAGTTTCAAATGGCAGAGTGTCATTTTTCTACAATCAAACTAGCGAATAACCGCAGAATACCGAAACGACACTTGTGACATCTAGTGAGCCTAACGTGTAGTTTATGAAATGTCTTTCATCCACATGATAAAATGATGTCAAATGATTCGTTTTATGAAATAACCTCATTTTCGAAAAATTTTGAAAAATGTCACTTTTCTATTTAAGCGACGACATGTTCTTTGTATAGTAAGATCGATATATTCTTCCTAAACCCTATTTAATAATACAATATTGCTAAAACACTATGTATATTTAAATATAAATAGACATTTGTTAAAATTCAGTACATAAAGTCATTATTATAAAATAATGACTTTATGTACTGAACTAAAAAAAGCACCTAAAAACGACTGTGGGCAATGTTTGCTGAAAGTTTAGGAACCTTTGACTGTTATTACTGGACCACATTAATTGTCAATTGTTAATATAATACTACAATTTTAAAATATTTATATTATAATTGATATTAGATTTTTTTAAATTGTACAAAACAAGAGGTTAATTCAATCCTTTTTTTTTATGCATCTAGCTTCATAAATAATAATAACTATAACTTTAATTAAAATTTAAATAACAGCCCATTGAACTTCAAGTATTATCAAAAATTCGAGACATTTACTAAAATAGCCCATTTTTATTTTATTCTATAATAATAATAAAAAATTGTGTATGTTGGTACAACAGACTAAGCACATATAATATTGCTAAAACACTATGTATATTTAAATATAAATAGACATTTGTTAAAATTCAGTACATAAAGTCATTATTATAAAATAATGACTTTATGTACTGAACTAAAAAAGGCACCTAAAAACGATTGTGGGCAATGTTTGCTGAAAGTTTAGGAACCTTTGACTGTTATTACTGGACCACATTAATTGTCAATTGTTAATATAATACTACAATTTGAATAGTTTACAATAAAAAATATAATTTTACTGATCCTAACACTAATGATGCATTAGACTTCAGCCAATTCAATTTTCAATTCAATACATTCATCTATAGCTTAGATTAGGATCTAAAACAATAACTTAGTGATTTTTTGTGTAGAAAAGTAACTTTTAAGTAAAGAAAAGATAATAATTTTAATGTTCAATTATTATTTTATCTTATATTTGCAGACATAGGATTGATTATTGTTGTATAAAATTATTTTGACTGTGTGTTTGTGAAGTTATTAAATATTTCCAGTAGGAATGATTGTATATAATAGTACCATTCTCTCAGAGGTCAGTTCATATACTTGTATCTTTCTGCAGAAGGAGGATTCCCTCTATTCTCCGTATCTCAGTCTGCCTGCCACTGAAAAAAAATATTTCATTTATTAATGCACCAACCAAAATCTTTAAATCTGTGTTGAGATAACAATTTTATGGATAGCATAGCAGAGTAGTTGTAATACATTCTATGACAAATTAACAATTGATTGTGGCCTGCAGACCTAGCATGCGTCAATAGAATAGAATACTCAAAGACATCACTCTCTCTCTTTTGATAGGATGAGAAAGTGATATTTTAAATTTTGCAACTCAGTCATTGGAAAATAGGATCTAAATATTGTGTAATACGGTGGAATATGCTTGCCTAGAAGATGCTTATCCACTCTAGACTTGAAGATACCCAAATTGTAGATGGTAGGGAAAACAGAAGCTAGAAGGGCATTCCATATTTAAGCAATGAGTATATGGAATGAGGAACCAAACCACTTTGTATGCGTCCAAGGAATAACAGCTATACCTGCACCCACACATAGTCGGTATTCCAAAACAACGCATACAAAACGTTTCGGTTCCTTGTTCCTGATTCGAACTGCGATAATATGGAATGCCCTTCCAGCTCACATACTCCCTACCACCTACAATTTGGGTATCTTCAAGTCATGAGTGAATAGGCACCTTCTAGGCAAGCGTGTTTCACCGTAGGCTACACCTTCCCTTACCATCAGGAGTGATCGTAGCCAAACGCTAGCCTATACACTATATAAAAAAAAAACTATGTAGAGGTGTAGATATCTGCGATGCCTAGCAAACCTATGTTAGAATGGAGATGGAGAAATGAGATCAAACGATTCCACGAACGAGAGCAAACTTCCCTTTGATACCTTTAACGCAGCTCCACCTCCCTTCTGCAGCTCCCTCTCCCTTTGCTCCATCTCCTCAGAGCGCTGCTGCATGCGTTTGACTCTCTCTGGATCTTTCACCCCACGGCTTGCCTCTTCAGCTCGACGGCGCTCTGCCGCCTCCACTTGCTGTCTACGTCTTGTTTCCTTGTGATCAAACCAAATTTTAAATAAATATTACAATTGTTAATCACTCAGGTTCCAGACCTGGGTAAATGGAAACTGAAAATATCTCAGTGGGTATAAATTACTCATTGTTTTCACCTATAATAGATTATTATAATATATCATTTTATCTCAATAATAATTAAGTCTAGTACATCACGGGTACTATAACAATGACCCAACTTTCACTGTAAATTGACATAACAATGTATTGATAAATCATACTAACACTAAAATGAATAAATCACATTGAACAATATTTTTAGGTATATAATAGAATACATATGGAAAGCTTTTCAAATATGTTAAAAAAGCCATTATTTCTATAAAATTTTCAATTTATAAGGTTTATACAAAGGTTCACTAATACTGCTCTGTAATTTAATTAACAAAATATGAAAGCATGTGATAGATTATTTATATTATGATAAATTATATAAAATAAATGAGTAAAGAAAATGACTAGTATTCTTATGTTTATATTTTATTGTCAAGTTTACATTAGTCTATTAGAATACTTTTGATAAATTTCGACATATCCGTAATGAAACTTACCGCTGTTAGTAATTTATCTCTATTTTAAAATTGTTTTAACATTATTAATAAATTACAAATAAATTAATAACGTTTAATTGTGTTTTACAGTATTAAATAGTTATAGAATATTTTAATTAGACTATTTTGAACAATAGCAACATTTCTGTAATGAAACATAGCCACTTTTAGTAATTTATCTCTATTTTAAATTGTTTTAACATCATTAATGAATTACAATGAAATGAATTACGTTTACTTGTGTTTTACAGTAATAAATTATTATAGAATATTTTACTTAGACTATTTTTGACAAATCACAGCATATCCGTAATGAAACTTAATTACTGTTAGCATTTTTATCTGTATGCCTATTGCTTATTGGTTTCGTTGTTATTGTTATTAAATAATTCTTAATATATTATTTAAGAAATGTAACGATACAATTAAACCACTTTATTGTAAATAAAAATTGAGAGTACTACATGATGACACCACTGTCGGGAAACGTTATAGTCGTGAAACAATTTATTATGTTATTAATACAAAACTTATTTGTATAATTTATGTGAAACCAAGATTATAATTATAAGATTAATATTGATTTATATAGAGACGTAATGTAGATTCAAATTGTAGATGTATACTTAAAAGTAGGTCGATTTCCGACAGTGGCCATTTTGGCTTGTTTATTATAAAAGGGTAGCGAGTTACTTTTAGCCCCCAGTTTTTATTGTATTTTTCTATCAGCGAAACAAGTAGTGACAGTGTTGTGCAAAAGCTAAGTATATTTTATAATGTTATTTCTTATTCTTATTTTTAGTATTTGTAATATTATTTTGTGTCCATACTTGTAAATACATATATTCAAATATTGAAATATTTATGTAAAAGAAAAAGAGTAACGGTTGTACTTGGGTTACAATTTGTATTTGGGAGTTTGATTATTTATATTTGTTATTATTATGTAATATTGTAAGAAAAAGATATTTAAAAGAGCATTTGTTGAGTTTCTTGCCGTTGTCTTCTCAACAAGGGCTGCACTTCCGAAACGGTGGTAGAGTCATTGCAATAACAAATAATTTAAATAAAAAAATAATTGAAATTGGTTTTGGTTCTATTTATTTATTCAAATACCTCCTGATTAATAATTTTCACTAAAATGTTATTATCTGAGAAAACATTTAAAATATAAATAAAAAGAAACATATAAATTAGTGTTCATAAAGAAAATATACTTTTATTACAATTTTATAGCTCAAAGGCCTTAATTTATTAATAAATGATGTGCAGAGAGATTAATTATTGTTATACCTTCATTTCATTTCTTATATTAGTCAAAGATAAAAATTTTATTATCAGAAGCGGGGATCGAACAAGAACTAATATATATTTTGTTAATGTTTTCAGAAAATGTGAACATGGTGTTCGTTGGGTTCCATATGGGATCCTTTGTGCTGCAGCTGCGCTTACGTGTTAACGCAGTGATGGTGGCATCATCTGCGATTCTGAGAAAAACGAAAATGATGTCGTTTCAAGCTGTCTAAAACTTCAGTGCAGTGCAGTGTATGTGTGGTGGAACGTCATAAAAACGGCGGCTAAAACAGGTACCATTCGCAGCGACGGCCAAGTAAACGTTTCTGAGCAACAATTATTATTTTTTTGATCAATTGGCCATCGTTGCATACTGTACATATAATTCACATTTATGGTTGGTTTTGATCAGTATTTATATCGTATACTTCACTTACAAGCTAGCAGCACATGAATAATTTTGGATATTAATTAACTACAAATTTTATAACATCTCAGAATGGCCGAACGGTTCTTAAGTATCTAAATGTTACTCGGGGTTAATAATGAGATTAATATTACTATTTAATCATTATTTTTTTTAAAAATCTTCTATTTGTTTTTGTTCCAACGATAATAAATGGAATTGATCTAACAAACTATCGCAGACTGATGGTTATGGTTAAACGATCGAAGATAATCATTTGATTAGTCTATTGCTACTAGTCAAATTTATTATAAATCACTATTACCGAAATTTTCGGATTTTCCATTAAAAAACGTTTATTATTAAAAAAAAAATCCCCTAGTTGAAACTGGGGCCATAGTTACTATTATACATCTTCATTTCGTCTATTTATTAAGCAATACCAAACTTTTTACATTATTCATTAAACAATGCAAAACATGGGTGTCTAGTTTGGTCGTAGCCTTATTTTCAAAGTGCTACTTGATTTGATCTTAGAAACATGAACTTAACACATTTTAGCAAACAATACTTAATTATAACAATTATTTGAACAAAAAAAAAATTACGTGAAGTTTGCATTTCTAAAATAATATTTTATAAAACATAATATAATTTAGTTAGGTGGGTAGACACGGAAAAGTTTAGCTGTGGCCGGTCGAAAGATGACGTAGGCTGTATTAGTTCACTGACAATATACAGATTTGTTTGTTAATAGATGTGATACAGAACATGATGTGATTTTTTTAACAAGTTTACGTTTCAGTTGGTAACAAATTATACGATTGAGGGTTGTTTTGCTTCGAATTATTAATATGGGATTTTAGCAGTTTCTTAAAATGTGTATGCTCCTGTAATCTTTAATATTTTTGAAATATGGCATTGAGCACTTCGAAAAGTAATATTCCGTTTTCCACGACTTCTTTCTTGGTGGACGAAAAATTATGTAATTGACACTTCTTAGGGGTTCCTATTTCAGATATTATTTTTATTATTGCAAAGATTATGCTTTAATATTTTTCGTTTGAAAACAAATTACGGATTAAGATACAAGTATAGTAGTTGTAGATATCTGTTATGTATATTAATTTGGTTCCGTTAGATATTTTCCTGTTGTTAAAATAATAGTGAAATGAAACTTTTATCATCTTGAATTAAAGAGTTTAAATATGGTTTTAAAAGTGAATTATAGTTTAAGATTTGAACTTTATGGGGTAGGCATTGCAAAATACTACGAAAGGCTACATTTAAAGATATTTATTTACATATGATATTTTAAATGTGCGATTTTCATGTAGGTAAACTTGTTATTTGAAGTTAGGCCTTAATATTCTTTACAATCTGACGTACTTATGGTAACATTATTTATTTTAAGTGATTCAAGTCCGTTATTTTTAATTTTTGGATACAAATATCAATTTATGGATTTTATTTACATTGACTTAAAGCAGGTTATATTGAAACTAGTCATTAAGTAAATTCAAATCGATTTAGACGTCCTGGTTTGTCCCTGATTTTTATCTCCATAGTAAAAAAAAAGTTGTATCATCAGCTAAGGAGCCTTTCACAGATTTTATCATTTATACTTACTAACTGGTGTTAGGAGCCGAGTTACTTAATATTTGTGCTTATCATTATTTTTTTGTTGTTATTGTCCACAGGTCACTAAGACCAAATTTAAAGTTTTTTTTTTTAAGTTTGATGTTGCATCAGTATAGATTATAGATTATTACTAGCTATTTTACTTAAATAGCCTTGGTAGTAATCGTCTGACAGTCAAACAAGAAAAATTCATTAAAATAATTTGTAATTAAATCTCAAATTTCCGTTTCCCCTTTCAATTATTTGTCACCTTTATTCAGTTTGGCCGGTATTGAAACTTCTCATACTCGTTTTTTTTTTAAGCTTTCTAATAAATTCCACATCTTTTGGTTTCTGCCTACATTCAGATATTTAATATAATTATTTATTTATAATTTCAATTTTCTTTTTAAGTTTACTGTACTGTAGAGTACGTATTAATGTATTACAAATTTCATTTAGTCCTATTGGTGTTTTGGTTACTATTGTATTGCAATAATAATTAATCTAATTTATTGGTTTTGTATGACATTTATCTATTTCTATATTATCTGCTTACATCGAAGATTCAGTAACAGTGATCTGAAACTTGAGACCCTTGACTTTTTTTTTTTAATAGTTTATATCCTTAATTAAACTATGCTTCATCGTACTAATTGCAAAAATTTACACTCTTTGCCAATAATATTTTTCTGTCGTGATAAGTGTGTAAAAGTGGGTAAT
This sequence comes from Mycalesis mineus, assembly GCA_034621355.1. Taxonomy (NCBI): domain Eukaryota; kingdom Metazoa; phylum Arthropoda; class Insecta; order Lepidoptera; family Nymphalidae; genus Mycalesis; species Mycalesis mineus. The sequence continues at coordinate 12,839,334 of CM067902.1, forward strand.
TTTTTTTTGTGAAGCATTGAAATGATCTGCAAAAAAAAAGTAACTAATGGTTCAAGAAATTTAAATAAAATAAGAGTTTATATTTTCAAAACTATAATTTAACGTGAAATTAGTGTACAGGCCATGATAGATTATTTGTTTGTTAAAATACAAAGTGAAGTATCTTTTATGAATATAAGATCAAAACTAATTTATTGGTCGTTATTTACCACGTTTACAATTATGAATTATGTTAATTATTATTACAATGAAATTTTGTATATAAAGAAACAAACATAAAAAGGGAACATTAAGTTCATTTTGAATAACACGGCAAAAAAAAAAAAAAATAAGAAAGATTGTGTAGTGTGTGTATTGTAAATGTAAATTGTGTCAACCGCTGGTGGTAAAAAAAAAAATGTTAAGTTATGTGTATGGAAAAATATGAAGTATTTGACTGTGACTGTTGTATAATCTCATAAAAAAAAGTGAATATAAAAATGTATATTGTTTTTCACGCTGGTCGATCTTTGTCCTGACACTTCACTGCTAATTCACGTAGCAGCGGGTGATAGGTGTTTGTGTTAAAGGCCAGAGATCCGAGAGAATGTTCAAGTATAAATTTTCACGCTGGTCGATCTTTGTCCTGACACTTCACTGCTAATTCACGTAGCAGCGGGTGATAGGTGTTTGTGTTAAAGGCCAGAGATCCGAGAGAAATGGAATTATAAATTTTCACGCTGGTCGATCTTTGTCCTGACACTTCACTGCTAATTCACGTAGCAGCGGGTGATAGGTGCTTGTGTTAAAGGCCAGAGATCTCAAAAAAATGTTTTATATGGTTATTGAAAAAAAAAAAAAAAATGTTTATGTGGAAAAGTATGAGATTGACTTGACTTTGACTTTGACTGATATTTAAAAATATATATTGATGGGAAATGTGAAAGTGAAAATGAATACACAATTTATGTTTGCTATACACATTATATTTATTTGAAAAGGGTTAACAAAAAGAAAATGTTATGGCTAGGTACTTCGGGGACGAAGTAAATGTCAGTCTGGCCGTGATAGATTATTTATATTATGATAAATTATATAAAATAAATGAGTAAAGAAAATGACTAGTATTCTTATGTTTATATTTTATTGTCAAGTTTACATTAGTCTATTAGAATACTTTTGATAAATTTCGACATATCCGTAATGAAACTTACCGCTGTTAGTAATTTATCTCTATTTTAAAATTGTTTTAACATTATTAATAAATTACAAATAAATTAATAACGTTTAATTGTGTTTTACAGTATTAAATAGTTATAGAATATTTTAATTAGACTATTTTGAACAATAGCAACATTTCTGTAATGAAACATAGCCACTTTTAGTAATTTATCTCTATTTTAAATTGTTTTAACATCATTAATGAATTACAATGAAATGAATTACGTTTACTTGTGTTTTACAGTAATAAATTATTATAGAATATTTTACTTAGACTATTTTTGACAAATCACAGCATATCCGTAATGAAACTTAATTACTGTTAGCATTTTTATCTGTATGCCTATTGCTTATTGGTTTCGTTGTTATTGTTATTAAATAATTCTTAATATATTATTTAAGAAATGTAACGATACAATTAAACCACTTTATTGTAAATAAAAATTGAGAGTACTACATGATGACACCACTGTCGGGAAACGTTATAGTCGTGAAACAATTTATTATGTTATTAATACAAAACTTATTTGTATAATTTATGTGAAACCAAGATTATAATTATAAGATTAATATTGATTTATATAGAGACGTAATGTAGATTCAAATTGTAGATGTATACTTAAAAGTAGGTCGATTTCCGACAGTGGCCATTTTGGCTTGTTTATTATAAAAGGGTAGCGAGTTACTTTTAGCCCCCAGTTTTTATTGTATTTTTCTATCAGCGAAACAAGTAGTGACAGTGTTGTGCAAAAGCTAAGTATATTTTATAATGTTATTTCTTATTCTTATTTTTAGTATTTGTAATAATTTTTTGTGTCCATACTTGTAAATACATATATTCAAATATTGAAATATTTATGTAAAAGAAAAAGAGTAACGGTTGTACTTGGGTTACAATTTGTATTTGGGAGTTTGATTATTTATATTTGTTATTATTATGTAATATTGTAAGAAAAAGATATTTAAAAGAGCATTTGTTGAGTTTCTTGCCGTTGTCTTCTCAACAAGGGCTGCACTTCCGAAACGGTGGTAGAGTCATTGCAATAACAAATAATTTAAATAAAAAAATAATTGAAATTGGTTTTGGTTCTATTTATTTATTCAAATACCTCCTGATTAATAATTTTCACTAAAATGTTATTATCTGAGAAAACATTTAAAATATAAATAAAAAGAAACATATAAATTAGTGTTCATAAAGAAAATATACTTTTATTACAATTTTATAGCTCAAAGGCCTTAATTTATTAATAAATGATGTGCAGAGAGATTAATTATTGTTATACCTTCATTTCATTTCTTATATTAGTCAAAGATAAAAATTTTATTACATGCATAAAACGTATGAAAATAAAATACGTAAAATTAGCTGTAACAGCAAATGTTTTCAAGTATAACAAACGGTGAAAGTAGTTAACACATATTACCTGTTTATTATGTCAATAGATAAAGTAGAAACACATTGTTTATAAAAATATGTTGGTTTCCCTGAAAAACTTACTGTGTCCGGAGTTAAGACATTCGATGCTGACGGTCTGCAGCAAGACGTAAATATCCCCATTTTGAGAAAAATATAATCAAAGGTCGAATATGCACATTAAAGGGCCGTCACATCACTAAATTCCAATTATTCTTTCAAAATTCCCAAAAAATCAAATCACGTCTTGCCTTATCAACACCAACAAATGACATTTGTGATTTGATTTTTGAAAACTTGATTTGACATGTAATGCTGCGTTCAATAATTGATGTTTAAGCAACGTTGAAGGTAACTAGATAAATAATAGCTAAAAAAATAAAACATAATGTTATCTATATAACTCAATTCAAAGCTAAAGTAAATTTTTTCTACTATATAAAAAGCTTATTGCTATTCTTCCATTAACTACATTATATCGATGCTATTTTTTACAACTAACCATTCTTTTCCAAATATTACTTATATTTGCCATTTCCTCGAATTTAAAATAGAAGCGATAAATAGAACAAAATAGATTCTTCAAAATAACTAAATATTTTGCGAACCACAATTCAATAAACTATAAATAAGCCGCGCAAGTCGCTAACTTCGATCAATAGTCAAAATTGTAGCCAGCATACAAAAATGATTAGAATTTATAGGCTAATAGGCCGGGAACTTACGATAACAATATATATTTCAAAAATTTGTACTTTATAAAGCAAAAAATATACTGTATAATGTTTTTGTTATAAATTTTATAAGCATTATTTTGTATTTTGAATATTTAAAAATTGTAAATAAATAAATGTATACAAATATTTTAATACAAAAGTAGGGCAACATTAATAAATCTTTGTCATAAAAAATTTATGTGGGGCAACACTAACGCAAAGTACTTTTTGGGGACTGTCGAAAATATTAATCGAAAAATAGAAATTGCGCTATAAAATATGCTTTCACGCGTAGCTTTGCGTTCAGGTACGTTTAATCATAAAATTCCTGTGTTCTGCGTATCTTAATAAAATAGAAACTGGCTAACCTTGGTGTTAGGGAGGTTTATGTAATCGCGACTTTGACAGGTGCCGAATTCATATTTTTTATTATTTTATTTTAATTTTTGTCATACACTTTTTTTTACTAACATATTTTCACATTCCACAATCTCCGTCACAAATTAATAATGAAATTAGAGTTATTCAAATTTTATAAAAATTAATTGAAATGTAACCTCACATAATTCAGCTGATAAGGTCTTTTTGAAATTGACCATGTATCGTCGTTAGTGAATAAAGGGTGTGAATATCGTATGTTCGTTTTAAATATGAACTAATTGTGTAGCTTTAAAATTATTGTTGTTTCTTCTTTCTATTTTTGCTTAAATAAATTTTTTCTTCTAACTTGAATCATCCGCGAGTAAAACGCCTGAAACGAGCCGACGTGCTCGATAACTAGCAGATAGTAGAGCGATGGCTTTACTGTCTTAAACAGCCAGAATCAGCACAACAAATCTGCTTATAGTCTAGCGACTGATTGCAGATACAAAGGGAAAAAAAAAAAAAAAAAAAAAAAAAAAAAACTTGAATCATCCTCCAAAGGAAATTGTATAAGATTGACAATTATTTACCTAACCCCCGCTTTCTCATGATATTTTGCAGTATGAAGCATTTTTATTATCTAAAAATAAAGACACATTTTCTTATATAACTTGACTGTCCTGTCAAAAGTTAGTATGTAAATAAGGCTAAAGGCCAGTTATTTAGACAGTTAAATTTCTCACATACTATACTATATAATTATCTGTTACTATACTATATAAGTAATCTAAACTTACTCTTTTAATAGATGTTAATAAGTATTTAACCTATCATTTATTGTATGATCTTTGACAGTGTTGGCCCGACAGTCAGCGAGCACAGCACTAGCAGCTCGCACCTCCGCCACAGATGTGTCTGGTGTGCGGGATGAGGCCAACTTCCCCAGGCCTGTGCGCGGAGAGCCTGGCAAAGTCAGACTTGGTTTCATTCCTGAAGAATGGTAATTTGATATTTCTAAAATTTCAATTAGTACCTACCAGAGTTAGTGAAAATATAGAGGCAATATGAATATTTGACTACAAAACAGTTAAAGAAGTCTCCATACAGATTGCCATGTTACAGGTTACTCGCAAGAGAAAAAAATACAGGAAAAGTGCAATTTGTACTGGAATGTTCTTTTGATAGTGTCGTTGGTATTAGCGTAAATAGTACAAATGTCAATGCACTAGTACTACTTAATACTTACTATCGTAATAGCAGATTAGTGTCATTATTTTATATTAAAAGTAAATGAACTATAATTAAAGCCAAACTTGATGTGGAATGCTCGTACAAGTTAATTAAAACTAATAGGTATAAAATAACTTGTGATTTCTACCTTTTATTAAAAATAAAATAAGTGAACAAAATGAACTAAACAAAACATTAGTTAAAAATGAAATTCCTAGTTTTTGACGTATTAAAAGATGGCATCAAACTCAAAATATTTCATTTTGACAAGTCTTTTCTTCCGTGTTCCGGGCTATGTTTTTAACTATAATACATTTTAGACATACAGATCTTAGCTATAATAAGAACAAAACTCAATATTTTAATCTGATTATTCAGTAATCCGTTAGGTACCTATACCTAACCAGTAACCATCAAATCAAATGGACCATATGTCAATAAACACTGACAGCAAAAGTGAAAACACCATCAATCTGCCACCTGGAAAATGTCTACCATAGATAATTTAACTTATCTCAGATCCGCCATGATTATACGCAAAGTGTTGCATTGTTTTGGAGAAAATAAATAATATTTCGCCTAAATAAAAGTGAAGAACCTACACCCGTGTCACAAGTCTCAGGCTCTGTTCGGAGTTTTTCACTCAGCCACGCAATGGACCCGGCACCCGCACGGTGAATCCATGGAATGCTAAGATATTCGTCTCTCTATTTGACATGTACAGAAAGTGAGTCTGTGCTCCATACAATTTTGGACCATCTCCTTTGTTTAGCTTCAGTATAGCTCAGACAGTTATTAAAATATCAATGGGTGAAACTCAGATCACTGTGGTCGGAATATGTCCAACTAGTTTCGAAATGTCATCAGGAGCTCATGACTAAAGATCCTGTATAGGTTTAGCTGTTAATATTTTAATAAATCAGACAAATTAAATATATTTCACTTGATGGTTAAAAATATTTCAATTCCAGGTTCCATTTCTTTCATTCGAAGACAGGTGTGACGGGCCCATACACTTTTGGTGCTGGACTCATCACTTATCTCTTCAGCAAGGAGATCTATGTCATGGAGCATGAGTACTACACTGGTCTCTCCATCTTCATTATCGTCTATGTTGCTTCTAAGAAGATGGGCCCACAACTAGGTGCTTGGCTGGATAAAGAAGTTGAAGTAAGTACTGTACACATTTTTGCACACTTCTAGTCTTCTACCAGTGATGTTTTTAATATTATATGTTACCAAAACTAAATGTTTAAATGATCACTATAAAAGAGTACAAATCCAGTGTCCATACATTGAATAAAATTTATCAAATGTTGGGTTGGTTTTAGTCAAGATTTTCTCTTCACTTTTTAATCCTATCTCTCTTGGTATTCAATTCACAAACACAAAAAAATATATTTTATTTAACATTATGTCTAATATTCTAATATTGAATATCATATAATTTGTTAGATTCTTGGAAGCAAGAATCAAGAACTTTTCTTTCTACACACAAGGCGGGATCAAAATTAAAAATAATAAAATAACATTGATTTTTAAAACAGCAATTGCTGGGTTTCTTCCCGGGTCTTCGCGACAGAATCTGCGAATTTAAAGCCTGTGGTTGGGTTACTACTTACTAACAAATTTGACATTTCAAAATTGCTTGTAAAACAGCCTATATGAAATAAATGATTTTGCATTTTGGTTAATTGATCTAAGTTTGGAGTTATATACATTGGCCCTAAGAGACTTCCAAATGTAACAGTCCTGACTCTTGCAAAACCAGCAGCGCCTCCTTGTGACACATTTCATGTTATCAATTTTCTTGGTGGGACGTTAATCTACCAATACTGCTATCTAGTGTGTCATCACCATTATCATGTTGGATCTCATCAAGTTCGAGAGCTTTAGGAATCCGACACAATATTTCAAATCAAACTTTGTGGCTTCTGCTGTTCTATAATAAATAATTAAATATCTATTTAAGCTAAACTCATAAATTATACAAATCATTTGGCATTACAATACCACCGGCAATTTGACTGTTAAAAGGAAGAAAATTCTCAACTATTTTAAGCTTTTCCTGCTGGGATAGTGGTTTCTTAACACCAAATTTTCCTACAACACAAGCATTATAGAAAAAAGTGAGTTTACTTTGGCATAATGTATTTTCGACTCATTCCAGACAGTAGAAAACACCTGGAATGAGGGTAGATTGCAAACCGTCAAGACATTAGAAGATGCCATCGCAAATGAGAAAGACTCGCAGTGGAGGGCCCAGGGTCAGGAGCTGTTGATTGAAGCCAAGAAGGAGAATGTCCTGCTGCAGCTGGAGGCTGCCTACAGGGAGCGCCTGATGAATGCTTACCAGGAGGTGAGAAGGATATCAGCTGTATCTTATATATGACTTGGTTTTACATGTAAAGCAGGATATAACTTTAATGTGTACAAACTGGTGTGGACATTTTGAAATGTGACCATGCAAAAACATGTTCTTTCCCAATACAGACATGTAGTGTAAACCCACCATACTGCACTAATGCGAGTTTATGAGCTCGGACTTAACCGCTATCAAATGTTAATGATATTGAATGGTACTAATGATCTTGCCCTCTGATTCAAAAACTCCTAGCCCAACCTACAATCCTAACTCAGGACCTCATGATCTGAAACCACAGTTTATTGCTGTTTTTGTTTGTTGGTCCATTAAAAATCCATATAAAAAAAAAATCTTAGGTACTGGTTGGATCTAATGAGCTATGACTCTTGACAATTTTCTACAATTGCAATTTTTAAAGCTCAGTTTAAGAAAAAAAAGCAAGATCATATTTTCTCTTTATTGGACCAAAATTAAGCTGCTGACTTGCATTTCTTTTAGGTCAAACGCCGCTTGGACTATCAACTCGAGAAGGCTGCATTGGAGCGCCGTATATCCCAGAAGAACATGGTGGACTGGATAGTGGCCAATGTGACCAAAGCTATCACCCCCGACCAAGAGAAGCAGACCCTGGACCGCTGCATTGCAGACCTGGGCGCGCTCGCTGCCAGAAAGTGAACTTAGAACAAACACTATTTATGAAATATCTTGTACAATTTATGTTATTGAAGTGAGATAAAACCTCGTCTAGTTAGACAAGCGTTTCATTTAGCCTACCTTGGTGAGTAGACTATTCATCATTTTTGAATAGTCCAAATAACATGAATCCATTAAAAATAATATTTGAACAATATATTCCAAAACAACATGGTATACTGGATTGTGGTAAACAAGACCAAAGCCATCACCAAAAGATGCAGACCCTGAACCACTGCATCGACGACCTGGGTGCACTTTCTGCCAGGAAGTGAATTTGAAAAGTCTAGCTATTTACTATAAAATATCATGTACAATTTATGCCCTTGACATGAGATGAAAGCTCATCTTGTTAAAGAGTTTTACTTGTTGATAGGCTATGCACCATTCGTGTTAACATCTTATGATCCAACTTGAAAATGAAGATAATGGAAACAATGAAAATGAACTATGAGAGCCATAACCATGAAAGCAAAAATCAACCTTGAAATTGAAGGCCTCTGTTCCAAAAGAACACTAAAACAGTATATCCATTTTTGAAAAAAAAAATGCATCGTACAAACTTTTCAATACAATTACCACCGTTTCACTGTTCAATACAACAAAATATCATAGAAGAATTCCCATATATTTTACATTCACTTTGCTTTGAAGGTCAAGGAAATAAATAAATTAAAATATCACTATTTTGTTATAATTATTTTATTACAATACGATATTATGACAACAGTAGGTATGGTTATTCAGTTAAGTTAAAGCTCTTTACAAATTATCGTCACCTATCATCGTAAAAACCTTAAAAAACAAAAATATTAATACCTTGTTATAGTCAGACCAGAACAACACCTGATTCGGGGCGTCACAGGTTTTTTTTAGTCTGTGCTAGTAACAACAAGAAGAGTTTTTTTATATATCTCGTTTATGATAATGAAAACACCCAACAGCGGCGAAATCGGAAATTAGAAATATACTTTTTCGTTCGTTCGTTAACGAAAGAGCGAGCAATATTTTTTAATTTCGCGCTATTGGACGATGATTTGACCATTGTGACCAATCGATGGGAAGAGTTTCTCGTTGGTGATTTCCGTAGCGTATAGGCCCTTTAAATCAACTCAATTTATGTAGCCCAAAAGGAAAACATTTGTGCGAATGACTTGATAATTCAAACCACACTTTTACGTACGCTAAATATTGTGGTATGTGCTTATTCGTATCTATGAATAAACGCTATATCGCATTATAAATGACATCTTGAGCTTATTCAGAGACAGAACAAGCAATGTAAGCGCCATTTTAAATAAAATACCTTTAATTACATAAAAATACAAAACTCGTATAAAAAATACACAGTGTTTACGCGCCATGTACAAAAAATTTACAAAAATGTATTTTATTTGGAAAATTTAATAACTTTCTTTTTGTCTAGCTGTTACCAGTTACTGTTTTGTTGGTATATTATTATTGTTCTATTCCATTGATATGTGCTATGTACATACAAAAAACGGTTATCAAACAATTTGTTACATTTAATATTATCTATATTAAAAAGAATGGAGTTTTTAAAGTCTTTTTTAATGAGTGTTAAATTTTAAAGTTTTTGTGACTAGGTCTTTTTCAGATGGCCCACCTCCTACCGTTAAGAGAAAACCTATCACTAATAAAAAAATAACATTTCTGAAGCCCTTTAATGTGTTTCTCGTGATCTATCGATCTGAGACAGTGGTTACCTGCACACATTCAACAATATTGTCAATATAACAGGTGTAAGGCATTTGTTAACGTAAATTTAAACCAGTTACTCACTATTTTGTTATAATTCTCAGCACATGATTCTGAATCCCTCAAGCTTGGAATTGAATGTCGCTCAATCCACGAGTTTGAAAAAAATCTGCATTTTTTCTTAATTAATTACAACATTGTAATACCTAAGTAGTCCATCTCATGACGATTTTAAATTTTAAAAAAATATTAATTTCAAGCAGTCATTTATAATGTTCAAAAAATTCAAAATGGATAACCCTTCATTTCCGAAATAATTAGTAGTTCTAGAGTACAATTGTAACCTCTTCGCGAAGTTTTCGTAGTAACGCACCTTTCCTTACACCCGGTATAGGGTAAGGTATGATACAGTTATTTCGTTAGGAAGAACTTTAGCTTTCATATTGCCCATAGTATTGGCAATATCACTACATGTGTGGGCTCCCATAAATGTTATTTAGACATCGAACGACGAGGCGGGGCTGGTCAGGTGCTGCGTGAGTCCAATGAGTTATGACCTTTATATTTTCAGTGAGACCTCTCCATACGTCGCCTTACATCTTGCCTTGGGCCCTGCTCTTGAACCGTGAACCCATTGACCATTCTGCCAATAGGTAATAATATAAAACATTTAAAAATTCCATTCCTTATTTATTACATTATTATCCTTATACAACGAATATACAGTATACAGAATACAATTATTATTAATTAGTAATATTACAAGCTAATATAAACAAAATACTTCATAAATATTAAATAATCGTATCAAAAATTGCACCTAAAAGTAAAAAGTTTCGCTTAGCAAAAAATGCGTTACACCTTACAACACAAAAATAATAAATACTTTATAAAAAATATAGTATATCTTTCATTGGCACTATGGAGGGTAAAGGTAGAAAATCCCTTTTTGAAAAGTGTCTGTCGAAATGCGATTTATATATTTATTTATATATTCTGGAGTATGGAGCAATAAGTGGAGCAATTTGCAGAAACTTTGCTTTTTAATTGCTCCAAATATTTCATATTGCTCAATGTCACAGACATGATCTCTACACTCGATTGCCTAGTTAGTCTAGTACAGTGACACCGAACATGAAAAGACAACGAGATCCGTATAGAGAACAAAATACTTTTTTTTTGTGATTTTGGCGGCGCCTTAGTTGTAACTACTCTGATATAAATTACCGTTAACTTTTTACGGGGCGACACGGTAAAAAGCTCAAAAGTACTCAAATTAATTAATTTACTATACACATTTTCAGAAAAATCAGCCACATAAGATGGTCGTCTTTACCTCTATCCTCCATAATTGTAACCTAAATTAGTTCATCCATACAAAACAGGTTACCAAATCTCAAATATGCCTTTGGATCAGCCCTGACTTGTTGCTCAAGCATTCCCCTTGGGACTTTTGGATTTTTGTGAGACAAATTGTTATTAGCTCCTGCTTTTGTGACTTCAAGAGCTTTTGACGGGCCATGTTTTTTAAAGAACTACCAACATGCAGCATTGCATATAGTCGATATAAAGGGCATGGGCAATGGACACAAGGGGGCACTTTATAGTGTACCTATAGTATCCATTGTGAGCTCTGTGATATTTTTGTAGTTGGATATTTTAATCAATTTGATTCTACATAAACAATTTGAATTAAATAAAAGACAGTGAAAATTCAAGCTCTTTTCTAATCAGTATTGATTTTATTCCTCTATTCCCTGCATTTTTATGTCACAAAAATCCAAAAATATTCAAAAAAGTTAAACAGTTATTTGCTTTTAAATTAAATGACAAAAGCGTTAATTCTTTCACTTTATTCCTATATGCAAAAATAACAAAATAGCTTAAAACTAAAATTAAACAGTTACAAACTGACTTCCATGAACAACAGATATACCTACCAACTTATATTTAGCTAATTTTGGGACGCTCTTAAATTTCCCAGTCTAACGCCCGAATACTCAAACGCAAGTCAAATTAACTGGATACTTACTTTGACAGATTGCAATAGAAATAAGTCAACTCGAGACATACTTGTCAGATGGGGGTCAGTTAATTTTTTTTTTGCCAAGAAGTATCGCCTGCATCTAGTATTCAATATTTAAGCAGTGGCCAACTAAATATAAGTCCGTACTTACATGCATACGTTTGTTTATATGAACACTTAAATCAAGGTTTTAAACACCTGAAAAACCTTTCAAAAATACTTTTGACTTACAGAAATATTATTTGTAACATTAAAAAAAAACGATAAAAATATATTACTTTAATTAGTTTTTGGTTTCGAGACAAACAATTATCACCGATGAGGGGTTTGGTTTTGATTTTTCATATCCCACAAAAGCATAGTTGAATTGACTGCTTTCAAGTTTTATTGCTACATAGTGTAAATTTTGAATTATCAAAAACAAACAAGAATAAATAATAACAATATTTTTTAATTTTCGTTTAGTAATAAACAATTACATAAACCTTCTAAGGTTCGATATTTGCCCCGTGCATTGAGATGAATTTTTTCAAAAATTAATTCTGAGTTAGATGGCCAATAAAAGCATGGTTTTCAAAAAATTATATTTTAAAGGCAAAACAAAATTAATATTTGTTTATTTTAAAACTTTACACTAGTAGCTCAATTAGTATAGTTTAATTTCAAGGGGTCACTTTTAAACTTAAAAAAAAACAATGAATTTTGTGCGTTTACTATAACCAAAACTGGTTGTGCTTTTGTGCTTATTATACTACCCGCATTTTAAAAAAATGCGCTGTTTTTTAATTAGATATTTATCAAAATAAGAACAAAAATCTAAAGCTTCATCAAAATAAATAATAATTTATACTGCTTATTAACTACTTAAGAATATGTATGAAAAAATAATACAAAGTCTCTACTTATTGTAAGCCAAAGATGGCACAAATAGAAATAAAATGATATCTCAAGTGTCCGAAAAAGTAGACAAAATGTGTGACAATGTACGAAATAATAAAATGTAGACATTTCATTTTCTTACAAAAAATGAAGTGGTGTGTATAAAATTGTACAAATAAATAATAGGTGCTCCTAAACAGGTACGCCGATTGCCGTATATTGTAAAATCTGCATCATATTGAAAATATGTACCAGCTAACATGGAAAATAAACATATTGATTCTTGGCAAAAGCTACCTAATAAAAAAGTCAATGTTATATCTTTAATGACTTGTAAAAAATTTAGTAATGTTACTGCGATCAGTTTCGCCAGAACGCAATTAAAAAGATAAAAATCGAAAACAAAAAAACAGTCGACAAAGCTTTCGTAAAAATCAAATAAATTGTCATCCAAAAATCAGCACCGTTTCATAATTCGAACGACAGATAATAACGAACGAACATTAAAAAATTCAATTGTTCATCTGTCATTTGAATTTGACATTTCACTTTTTTTAATAAGCTCACCACAGACAATGTTACAAGATTGTACACTTTTTCTTCTTGTTTCTGTGCTCAGACTTGATGTGAATCCTCTCAGCTTCTTGGAACCGCCGCACTAGTCGGACCAGCTCGTGAAAAGCCTGGTCTACATTCATGCGCGCTTTTGCACTGCACTCAATGTAAGGTATTTTCAATTGACGGGAAAGAGCTTGTGCTTCATCCAAAGTTACCTGTAATCATCAAACAAAACAGAAACATGATGAAACTGAAGGAACATTATTGATAAACTGATTTCCTATAGAGAGCTTTTTGAAATATTGAAGAATAAGTAAAATACAGTATATATTTTCAAAATAGTATAAAATATTACAGGTCACTGTCATCAACATCTGATAATGATCGTTAAATGAAACATTATCAAACATTAAATGAAACATTATCAAACATTAAATGAAACATTATCACCCTAAGCCCGCCAACCCGCAATGGAGCAGTGTGGTGGGTGTACACTCCATATCCCCTCTCCTATAAGGAGGGAGGCCTGGCCCTGTAGTGGGCCAATAATAAGGCTGATAATGTTGATGATAATGATGGTGATGATGATGATAAAATATCATTGTTTCCTTATAAAAAGCTTCAAAATATAAGTTTTATCATTTTGTAATTACTAAACTTGTTATTGTTATTAAATAAAAACCTGTATGTAACAAACTATAACTAATAACTAGGGATGTGACAATAAAGCAATAAAGTAACATTTTTAAAATAAGTCTTAAAAAAATTGAGTGCAACTCAGCGGAGATGTTACTAGTCAAATTTTAAAATTGAATAGGTGTAACATTATAAATTAAGAAAAACATACCAATCTCTGGTGCTCTAAATCAGCCTTATTTCCGACCATAAGCATGGGGAACTCATCCCTGTCTTTTACGCGTAGGATCTGCTTGTGGAACTTGAACAGCTCCTCAAAGCTGGCGTGGTCTGCCACGGAGAAGATCAGCAGGAAACCCTCCCCAGAGCGCATGTACTGCTCTCGCATTGCACTGAACTCCTCTTGACCAGCCGTGTCTAGGACTGATAAGAACATTATTGTTATTAACTTTAATATGATATCAGTTCATAGGCAACTGCAGAACAGCATTGTTTGTAATTTGTATGTATTTTTATGAAATACCTTTTGACACCAAGCACCAAGTGATGTCCATACAAATACATAGAAATCAGTAGTGTTCCTGTAACACTTCGTCTACTGCTCACACGCACACTTAGAAATATAGTGACCTAATTAAAAATTTTGTGTTTTTGACTTTCATTAATGAAATGACCAAAATTCTATATTTGCATTAACCCATAAGAATGAATCTCTACCTTCCAGTTCAGAACCATATCATGCCGTCCAAACAAAGACCACACCATTCAATTTTGACAATGCAAATGTTGGATTTAATATTTGTTTTGTAGAGGTTAAGTAACTAGTAAACACATATTTCGATATAGAATAGTTTACTATTACAAAATATAGGCTATAATAAATATCTAAGATAAGGATATTTGCAAATTTAAAATTTTATCATAAAGTGAGATAAGACATATATATATATTATTTTATATGTAACAAAAACAATGACTAATGTTATAGCTTACTATCCAGTTTAGCAGGAATGTCATCGATGACACACTGTTTTGTGTAGCTGTCCTCGATGGTGGGGTCATAGTCAGTCACAAAGTAACTCTGAAACAACAATTCCAACATTTAAAAAAATAAAAAACAAACATTACTATATAATGATCTAAGTAAAATCACAAGCCAATACAACTTATAAACACAAAAATTAAGAACTTAAAAACCCTACAAGTTCACTATAAAAAAAGTTAAAAGAATATTATTTTGCTCAGACATGCAAATAATATCGAGTATTAACAGGTGTCGTAAGTAATTGTCTGACCTAATTTAGCTGATATAATGTCAGGGATTAGGCTAGTTTAAATTAACAAGTAGTTTTGTCATAAAGCAATGATTTTTTTGATTCAAATTAATTACCAAGTGCATAAAAATGAATTGATTTAGTTAGAAAAATAAAGAGATTATATGGGGAACTTGTGATAACTATGAATAGAGAGATGAATATCTTAGCATTCCATGGATTCACTGTGCGGGTGTCAGTTCCATCGCGTGGCTGAGAGAAAATCTCCGAACAGAGCCTGAGACTTGTGACACGTGTGTAGGTTTAAAAGAGATCTCTGAGTGAGCAGCTGTAGATACTCATTCTAATATGGAACTTACTGCACTTCTAGTAAGGTCAAGGTCTTTTAGCAGATTATAGAGAGACTTCCCTGGTATACCTCTCGCACCCACTTCTACTGCGTATACACTAACCACATAGCCATTTTTAATTAGTTTATTAGTAAAAATATTTATTCACTTTGAATACAATACTATAAAGAAGTTCGAGTTATCGTAGGTTTGAATTATTTTTAAGTATCTACTTCCTTATACTATACAGCTGTAGGATCAGCTTCCATCTTCACACAAATTGTAGCTTTTATTTAATTCATTATAAGTGAGCCCTTGACTGCAATTACACCTGATGGTAAATGACGAAGGAATCTAAGACGGAAGTAATTTCTACAGAACATCAAACTGGAATGCTAAATTGCTTGGCAATATGTCTTTGTTAATAGGGTCATAATTAACCCTCTTTCCCAGCCAAATCGGGATCAATTTAGAAGACCTGAATAGGCCCAGCTTGAAATTTAACCCAGGACCATGGTCTTATTAATGCATATAATTTATAATTATTTTAATCAATATTATATACAACCAATAATAAATGAAGTTGATTAAAATTTTTGAACTACCATTAATAAAGTAGCTCTCATATTATCATAGTGGATTATTCCAAAGCTTATTTCCACAGCATACCACCATAGGCCCATGGTTTACCAGTGTGCCTCAGAACATAATATTTTGCATTAATTCATTCAACCATGTGACATTTCAAGTAATGAAGCTTCTTTAGATACCTCAGTACCTAGCTATTTAGAATAAACCACAAGAGGACTGCATGGGTACATCCTGTATGCAAAATATTTTTGTAATACTGTTTGTTAATGCAACTTTTGAAAGCCTGAGAATTATCTATGAATGATACAATTTGATTGAAAAGTTTCAATGTCATTTCATGTTGCAAATGGTTAACATCCAACTAAAGAGCTCCAAACACCAGAAGTGAGTAAAGTTTAAGTTAAGAATTTAAGGGTCATGATTACTAGAGACAATTGATAAACATTAGGTATCTATTATACAATAACCATATGGTAGATATGATAATACAAATGGTGATTTAAGAGCTGATGACACCAGTGGGCGTCTTACATTGTTAGACCTTGACATGATACAGATTCCACAAACACTATTTATAAATATGACTATATTCTACTTATCGTATGTATGTTTCGAACAAAAACATGTGACAACTATAAATAAAAGCATTGTCTTATACATTGGACAGCGAAGATAAGCTCGAAATAGAACAGCATACGTCCCGTAGGCGTTACTGTACCCAAATACGGCGAAATACCTGTATAAATTGGATTGTGATAGCACTTTTTCCAACACCTCCGCCACCGACCACTACCAGCTTGTACGTTTGTGCTTGATTCGGTCTGTCTCCTGGCCGCGACATTTTCCGTTCACTAATCTATTGCTGCTACTAATAAACAATTACGCTAGTTATTGAAAATAATTTTATTTTCTAAAATTCCCCAACGAATGACGGTCACGGATGATTCAATTGTTACGTTTCTTTTCACGCATAGCTGCATACTTCGCACACCTCTTGAAATGTCGCCACTGCTAGCTAGTGACATTTGAGTATGCGTGATTCAAAACGTTACTGTCATCTGTGCCACAGCGTATAAAACTAAAAACATTATTATATGGTTGCATTTCTTTCCTACAATTAAAAAATGTGCATAGCAAATAATTTTTGATTTCTTAGTTTTTGAAAGTCTTTACGGTATGTTCTTAAAGGAAACGTCTCATTTTTTCCGCAACATGTATAGATTTTATATTTTTTTAATTCTAATTTAACAGTGTACGAGCAGCGTAAAAAAATAAAACTGTCAAGCTATGAGCAAAACGAAACTATTATATACTAAAGACATGGCTGTACGGTGTTATACCTTTGCCTTTTCCCAACGGGAAAGAATCAAGCAAAAAACGAAACTATTTTCAAACGTCAAAGTCAAACTATTCTACTCTATGGTCAAACTTCAAAGTTTAACGATAACAGCAAGGGTTTTAAATAGTTTTTTAACTTATAATTTGTTTCGATTATTATCATAAGTGGTTTTAATTTCTCATTTATTTTCAAAATGTTCTCAACCAGCAGTCAAAGGAAATTTTGGACTTTCAGTGATGAAACGGAACTGGCTAGACATCGAGAAAAACACAACTTGGAGTTCATAGCAAAACACGGGCAGCACATCGACGAATACCAACGCTACAACTTCTTCCTATCTCCTGAAGAAGAGAGGTTGTTGTTGAAACAATACGAGCTTCATTTGAGAGACTTTTGCAAGAGATTTATGCCACCTATGCCCAAAGGAGTCGTCGGTACAGCGTTCCACTATTTTAAAAGATTTTATTTGTACAATTCGTCTATGGACTACCATCCAAAGGAGATTTTAGCTACTTGCGTGTATCTGGCGTGCAAAGTTGAAGAATTCAATGTGTCTATAAACCAATTTGTTGCTAACATAAAAGGCGACAGAGAGAAAGCTTCAGATATTATTTTGAACAACGAATTGCTATTAATGCAGCAGTTGAACTACCATTTGACGATTCATAACCCTTTCCGCCCTGTCGAAGGGTTTTTAATTGACATAAAAACAAGATGCTCACTTGCAAATCCGGAGCGCTTACGTGGTGGCATTGACGAGTTTTTGGAAAAAGTTTTTTTGACTGACGGCTGTTTACTCTACGCGCCGTCTCAGATCGCTTTGGCGGCCGTGTTACACGCGGCCAGCAAAGAACAGGAAAACTTAGATAGCTATGTCACAGACATGCTGTTCCATGATGCTGGATCGGATAAGCTAGCCATACTCATTGAAGCAGTGCGCAAAATACGGTCTATGGTCAAAATGGTGGAAAGTCC
Source organism: Mycalesis mineus (assembly GCA_034621355.1). NCBI lineage: Eukaryota > Metazoa > Arthropoda > Insecta > Lepidoptera > Nymphalidae > Mycalesis > Mycalesis mineus. Next base: position 12,857,644 of record CM067902.1, read on the forward strand.
AGCTAGAGAGAGAGTCAGGGTCATAGAGAAGAAACTGGACAGATGTAGAAACCAGGAAAACAACCCTGATAGTGAGATTTACAAAAGGCGTATGAGAGAAGCTTTGGATGAAGATGACATGCTCCAGACGGGGAGCAGCAGAATGTCTCTTGACACCAGTGGGATCACACAAGTGCTATCACCATCAGCATCATAACTAATTATTTTATAATGTTAAGATCTGAACCTATTGAAGTACTTTAAATTTGCTTACAGTTCACAATAATTTAAGTTATTTCTCCAATACTTCTGAAACTTCTGATAGCATATATATATTTATATCTAAATTATGTAAATTATTCTCCAGTGATGGGTAAAGTTGAGTTTGTAGCTGACTGCAAAAAGCAGTACTGCAGTAGGTAACATGTTGCCAAGACATTACTGATTTCTACAAATTTCTTTAAAAGACCCTTTGCAGTGGGCGACCCAATTATTTGAATATATAGAAAGTTATTCTAGTTTCAATATTACTATGTTGCAGTGATACATGAAAGCCTGCAGCTGCTATCTCTTGTTAGCTATGTCCATGAACTTGCACCCTTCAATTATTCAACAATATAATAAAAAAAAATCAGTTAACTAGGTCTCACATTAAAGCCTACGTCAATATATATTATAACTAGAATTATAGATTGTGAATATAGTAGTTATAATTGATATTTGAAGCATTTTAATAAAAACTATTTGACTCAATAATATTACTTGTTTTTATGTTTGCCATTCCTGATTTTTTTATTCAACTTGTAACCTTCAAGAACACCAAAAAAAATTGAATGCCATCTACCTATTTTTTAAAAAATGGGCATAGCAAATTATCCTTGAAAGATATATATTGCCAACACTGACTTTTCTTAGTCCTATAGTTATGATATAACAAAAACATTATAAAGGATAAAGCAGCTTTTTCAATTAAAGCACCCAGTGACCAACTGTTATTGTCTTATTTGAGCCAATTTACACTAAACCTTAAAAAATTATATACATACTTAAATATTCCTCTGGATTCACTCACTCGTATCTATTGGTGAAAACTGCAAGAATATATGTTGAGTAGTTTTTGAGTTTATTATGAACAGACAGACGGGGCGGGGACTTTGTTTTAGAATAATTAAGTAGTGATAAGTTAAAACATTTTACTGCCTCTTAGCCTTGTTAGTCCAGCGGCTAGCTGATGTCATTTTGATTGTGTCCTGAGACAGTTTATGAAATATTGAATTATTCTGACAAGCAATTTTTAGCCGAGTACCTATTGAGAATTTGACAGGATTATCCCTCATGTCTCGGAAAGCACGTGAAGCGATCAGTACTGTAGGCCTAAGTATCGCACAAAAATTTGTCGTGTAGACCAAAATATTGGTCGTCCAATAGCTTTCTTCTTTTTCTCCGTTGTCGCACACTGAACATAGTGGTCTTAGTCATCAAATCAGGAGTGGACATTTTGTTTGAGAGTGATTTTCATTTGGCAATAGCACGCAATCGAAATCGATACGATACTCTATCTTTGTTTTGGGCCCCACAAAGCTATATTTCCGATTTCGCCGCTTCTGGGAAACGGTCTTATACTAGTTTAAGGACTATATGAGCTTCTTTAGACGATATCTTTTTGTGAATCTTACTTAGGCTTACAGCGAATTATAATAGACATCTGACAATGATTGTTACAAGTATAAACATCACCCTGTTGAGCTCTTTCATCTCAAAAAGCTATACTATCAAAAACTTTCAATCACCCGTATTCACAGGATCTTCAAGTTCTTTTGTCACAATGCCAAAACCGAAAGCTTAGAGAAACTGGTGAGCCTAGCCTTTTGGTCAGTTTTTCTGGTTCTAGTCATCGTCAGTAGCTACTTCAGACTAATTAAAATCTGACAGAAGGGCAGAAGAAGAGCAATTTATTATATTATAGTATTTCATGAAATAAAAGAAAGGTAAAATTGATGCAGACTTTCCTTTAACTTTTCATTAGAACCGTGGTCGTACCCACTGTATGCCTATGTCTGTTTATTGAAGGTTTTTCTGGAACCCACATGTGAGTGTGACCGCACATTTACCTTGACCATTTGCAGGTAGGCAGGTACTTATGCAATTCTGGATTTCCAAACGAATTATTTTCTTGCTTAGTTCTATTATGATCCTTTTTATGTAAAAATATTTTTTACCAAAATAACCAATTAGAAAAGTCAAAATTAACTAGGTATTATTTAAAAATATTTATTTCCCTATTTTCCATACACATTTTCTAAACATATGGTAGTTCAAAAAATCAAAATTGGTAGGTACATATCCAACTAATATGTGATTGACATACATAAATCAAAATATATAACGTATACAACTCTAGAGATACATAAATAGTGATAAGTAGGTAGGTACATAACGCCGCAGTCGTGGATTTTTGAAAAACGAGCCTTTGAAGTCCATTTAAGGCTTTTGGCACAATAACAGTCTTTCTGCTTCATTCTGAAAATAAAAATAATATTTTATTACCCCAGCAATAAATATATAATTATTATCATTATAATGTAAGTCTAACGATCTACCGCCAAGCGATTTAGCATTCCGGTACCATGTCGTGTAGAAACCGAAACGGTGTGGATTTTCATCCTACCCATAACAAGTGAGCACTCATCCATCTTAGATTACAACATCACGTACCATCAGGTGTAATTACAGTCGAGGGCAAACTTGTAATGTACAGAAAAGGCTATTAACGGCTCACAACAGGGCCAGGCTTCCCTTCTTACAGGAGAGGGAATATAGTTTTTCATCGAGCGACTGCGTAAAAACGTAGTCACTCATAATGTCAAATTATATAGCAAAAAAAGCGTTTGCTGTCGCTATAACTAGATAGCGCTACTAAAATTGCATACAAATTTGCGTTACGTTTTTACGTAGTCGTTCGGTAACAAACTCACACTCGGCACTCTGAAACTATTGCGCTTGTCCAATGTTAGTTGGCAGGCTTAATGTTTAATTATCTACTAATCAGATGTTGCTCATAATAACCGTGACCGACGGCTTAACGTGTTCTCCAAGACAAGAGCATGTACACCTAAGCAGCCACTAAGAATTTCTTGGATGAAAAAAGCTAGATATTTCACAGCCTGCCCGAGGACTCGAACCTAGGAATGTATGATCCAAAGCCACATAACTAACGAGGTAGTTTCTCAGCGGCTAGCGTATGTTTAATATTGAATATTACCTGAATCATTCTGTAAATATTGGCAACCGCTTCATCACTTCTACACATCATGGGCCCCGCTGATCGTTTGCCCCCCCAACTGGAGGTAAAAGTCAACTGTCCTTGGACTGCAAGCACCAGGCAAGCCACCACGAATACCAGGCACAAAACTTTGTACATATTTAAGTTGGTACTTATTTTTCTTCTTGAAGAAATCTTATGAAAGCAAACTGGAATATGGTAAGATAGCTGGATGAAACGAAGTTTTTATACTGCGGGGACAAATTGAGGAAGCCTTTGAAATTAATTAGTTTTTTCAATTATGAGTGTATAAAAGAAAATTACTTGATTGTGTATCTTTGATCTCAGTACTAGTTTAGTGCAAAGGTACGTAGGTTCAGTTACCTGTTGCTACCGATAGGAAATACTTGACTAAATTTGAACAAACCGACCTACCTCTTTGACGACCTCCGTGGCGCAGTGATATGCGCGGTGGATTTATAAGACGGAGGTCCTGGGTTCGATTCCCGGTGGGGCAGATTGAGATTTTTCTTAATTTGCCTTGGTCTGGCTGGTGGGAGGCTTTCGCCGTGGCTAGTTACCACCCTACCGACAAAGACGTATCGCCAAGCGATATAGCGTTCCGGTACGATGTCGTGTAGAAACCGATAGGGGTTCGGATTTCATCCTACTCCTAACAAGTTAGCCCGCTTCCATCTTAGATTGCATCATCACTTAACATCAGGTGTGATAGCAGTCAAGGGCCAACTTGTAGTCGATAAAAAAAAAAGCCTCTCTCAAGACCACTCAACCTTTTATCAAGACAGTAAAATATGAGAATTATGTACAGTTATAATTATTTTCATTCATTATACGCTAGCTTTTGTAATCCACACCTGGTGGTAAGTGATGATCCTTTTTGTACACAATATTTTACAGTAACGCTAAATCGCTTGGCGACACGTCTTGTTCGGCAACTAGCCGAAGCCTGCCACTAGTTAAGAAAATCTCAATCAGCCGGGAATGAAACCTAAAACCTCCTACTTATAAATCCACTGTGCATAGGTGCCGCTGAGCCACGGAGGCCTTCAGCCTATTTTATGGTTTGCCTTTGTAGCTTCGGATCATGATGTCATTCCTGGATTCGAGTCCTGTGTCGAGCTAAATACTGGTACTGACAAAAATCTTCGCAGATTGATTAAATTTCTAGTTGGGACAAAAGAAGGCCATAAAACTTTTATGGCCTTCTTTTGTCTGAGAGATTAAATTGTTGAAATTAAGATTAGCTGAGTAAGCTTTAAGCTTTGTTTTATTGAAATCGGACTTTGTTTCATTGACGTCGGTAAAACGTTATCACAAAAAACCGAATTTAACTAAAGCCCAAGTCGCGGCGAAAGTACGGAATGAATTCAATTTAATTTTTACCAAAATAATCTGCTCTATTCGAGCTAAAATGTCTACTTTGTCGTTATAACGCGTAGTTCTATTAAACGCGGACAAAATCCACGGCGTTCACTAGTTTCAAACAATAAAAACATGAAGCTTTCTAAAGTAAACAATCAGAACAATTAATTTTCCTCCAACTCTACTATGACTTCACTTGATTTGATGCACGTAAATTAGAACAGGACACCCAAATATCCTGAAAAATATATAATTTTACAGCATTCTCGCTTTAAAACTATTGCATTTAAGATCGAAAATCGTGTGTAAATAAAAATCACCAGTGCTACAGTGTTAAATTGTATGGGATAATATAAATGGGTGGCTTTTCAGGAGAAAATCATTCGAAGATCTGTTGTGATTACGGAAGCATGGCTGACTTGAAACGCTTTTTGAAGCGCGTAGCTTTGTGTCTACTCGTCGCTGCGGCGAATCTCTTCGCTGCTTCGGAAGCACAGCTGACGTTCTCTTCTGGATGGGGGAAGCGTTCTACTGATGATGAGATCACCATTAATCTTGATGAACAGCTGCAATAAGCTGCTATAGGTGAGTGTTGCCTTTGTTTAATTTGACTGCCTTGTTGGTCTAGTGTTAGCCTAAGTCCTTAATAGAAAGCACGGAGCCCTCAGTATCTGAACCAAATACAGCGTGAGCCGACGCCGGTTTGCCACCAGTGCGGGGCTGCAGAGGACACAGCGTATCACACGCTGGTCTCTTGGACTAGCATAATAAATGCTATGCTCAACAGCGAGTCGTGCTGGACGGCCTTTTGTGAGTCATCCGTCGGTCTAAGAGAGATATAGGAACGCTCCATCAAGCCGCAGAAGGAGACCAGGTAGACGAATGCGCAGATATGCGCACTTGCTATCACTATAAAGTGTATTTAGTACAAAACACTTGAGAAGAAAATATTACCTGCGGGCAAACGTCGAGACGTCACAGTAGCATGCAACCACGATCCTGTGACATCTCACTTGATGACGCGGTCGGGTATCGCTGGGTTTTAGTGGGTATTTTTTGAGTGGTGAGTCCCACATACTCTCTGGATAGAGTGCTTTCCACCCTTCTTTCCGGAGAGATGCGTAAAGGCATTTCCCAGCGTTAAAAAAAAAAAAAGTGTTAGCCTAAGTCGTCTTAGGAATCGACATAAATTAGTTTTATCAGCGTATCGCTTCCGAAATGTCCAAAAGTCATTCGTTGGACTGGGTGTACTCTTCTACAACAAGATGCCCAATTCAGTTTTAGATCTGCCATTGCATAAGTTTAAGCAATGTATTAAAACTCACTTACTGAGTCAAGGTTATTATTATACTATAGATGAATTTTTAAATGACAAAGAGGTTGAGAGGCAATTGGATCAGCTTTCAACTTCACACAAGTAGTAGAATAAATAATTTTATATAACAATACAGTTAATATTGTAAAAATTAGTGATTTTAAAAGAGCAACTGTTGAGTTTCTTGCCGGCTCTTCTCAACAGGACCTGCCTTCCGAGCCGGTTGTAGAGTCACTACAAATAGTCTAATTTGACGTTTCAAAAGTGCTTATAATTAGCCTACTTGAAATAAATGATTTTGAATTTGAATTTGAAAAAAAATGTTAAGTCAAAAGGTCACGAGGTCAGTAACATTACAAAGGACGTGGAATTTGTTTGGATAATTTTCAGTAGGTTTATTTCAAACCCGTATTCAGGAAGTCAGTCGTGTTACACCCCCGTGCCTCGAAGAGCCCGTTAAGCTGTCGGTTTCAGTCAGTCATCAACACCTGTCAGTAATCGTTAATGAATACATAATACATTATCTTCCTATGCCCGCCAACTATTAAAGTAGCGTGGTGGGTGTACGCTCCATATGTCTTCACTGTCAAAGAGAGGCCCGTAGTGGACCGTTAATATGGTGATAATAATATAGTTAGGTACTCCTTATAACGTTTGCTATCTACGAGTAAAAACTTACTCCCGCTGTTTTAGAGGTTAGCCGAAACAGACAGACAGACGAAAGTGTTTTTAAATTAATTTTTTATTGTAATACATTTACTTGTACATTTAAAAGGTATTAATTTGAAATTACAAACATTTACTTCAATTATATTCAAATATTTGATTAAACTAAAATTAACACACAAAAAAAAACCAAAATGACTTTTTACATAATTTTGCATCAGCAAAATATAAAATTGACTAGAATAAATAAATAAATATTAAATAAATAAATAAATATTATAGGACAATTACACACATATAAGTAAAATAATCAAAGTAAGCGTACTCGTAAGTAGCTTGTATTATGGGTGCTATGATAACTGATGAATATTTTATATATATATATATATATATATATATATATATATATATATATATATATATATATATATATATATATTACACATAAATACTTATAATATATAGATAAACACCCAGACACTAGAAAACATCCATGCTCATTACACAAACATTTTTCCAGACGTGGGGGTCGAACCCACAGCCTAGGACGCAGAAGCAGGGTCACTACCCACTGCGCCACCTGGCCGTCAAATAGAATAGTAGGTGGCTGGATTAACGTTATAAGTTCTTATATTTCAGACTATCCCTGTTTTCATAATTACCCTCAAGTTCTGTTTGTAAAGGACATGGCCGGATTCTGCCCCCAAATTGAATAAAATTATGAGTTTGGACACACATATAATACATATTCTATCTGTATTTAGATCTTCAGTTTGTAATTAAATATAAAAAATACGACTAACAAAACACTGTAAACTAAAGTAAATAATATAAACATAATTATAATAATAAAATAAAGATTTATTTTTTATTGTTTAAATATGTTACGATTGTTGATGCGGCGGCGCACAACCATGCGACATGCAAAAGAGTGTACAAGTATCCGATCGTATTTTGACAGATATGAAATGTTTTTGAAATGTTTTTTTATATGGAACAGTCATATTTTATGTAATAATAATGACCGGGATGAATTAATTCGCTTTGATAAACTAGAATAAATGTTTAGAACCAACTCAATCTCTTTATATACAAATGATCTTAACCCATATAGTCTAACTATTGGACCAGTTAGTTATTATTTGCTACTAACTATATAACACTTTGGTAAATGACAGTAAAATCATTGCTATTTAAAATAATTAGGCGTCTTTTTGTAACATGTTATTAAAGACTCTCGAAAGTTCTTTGACGACAAAACTTAAATAGAGGTATTCTAATACTCGTAAGCTTTAAAATATGGTACTATATGTCATTGCAAACGAATTTTTTTTCGGGGCACAGCTCCATACTGATTCCGGCCATGTCCTTTGAATTAACAGCTAAATGAATAAGAAAGTACAACCAATACTACTTCAAAAAATCAATTTTTAAATTTGTCTGTCTGTCCGTCTGTCTGTTTGTTCCGACTAATCTCCGCAACTACCACTTGGATTGTAAACAAAACTATTTATGTACATAATAGCCAGACCCATGGGAAGGGACATAGACTAATTTGTATCATAATATTCCCACGGGAACGGGAATTACACGTGTGAAACTACGAACGTCCTCTATAATAAACTAGCAGTCACCCGCAACTTCGTCCGCGTGAAAACCTCTTAGATACCCTTCCAATATTAAAGACAGACATTCATAAAGTGTGCTCATTCCCCGCTCCCACTCTCAATTTAATTTTTTTTTAGTTTCCCGATTTATAGTTCCAATTAGTGATAACTCAGCTAATATATGCAATACAAATATAAAATATAGCCTATGACACTCACCGATAACGTAGCATTCTACTGGTGAAGATTTTTTTTTAATCGGATCAGTAGTTCCGAAGATTAGCGCCGACAGAACTTTATTTACAAACTTACAAACATACACACTTACAAACTTTACCTCTTTATAATATTATACTTTATAGTATAGAATAGCCAGACCCATGGGAAGGGAACTACACCAGTGAAACTGCGAACATCCTCTATAAATAAATGAAACAATAGCAAATGGAATAAAACACACGTCAAAGACGGGTATAATTTTATTAAAATCCCTTTCCGCTTTACTCCCGAATACAACATTCCATTAAAAGTTTAAACATAGGTAAATAAAACTAAAGTTACATCTAATACTGATAATTTAGTTATCATTATTAGGTATATTTTAGTAAAACATTTAAATTCTAAAACAGTTGGTTTTACAACAACCGTGACACATTTAATCGATATTTAAAATTATGTTTTTAATTTAGTGATGTACCTACTCAATGAGAAATTCAGCCGCAACGGTAGTACCTAATCTGTTCATTTCTACATAAGATGGTCAAAATCCATTTTAGTAGACGCAGTGGTAAATATTAGTTAGATATTTTTAAAACATTAATTCAACACATTTTCGAAATTTTACTGCACCAAATTTAAATGTCCTGTTAGGCTCGCTACCGTTTCGTCCTTAATGTATTTTATGTTTTAACATCGAGTTAACATCTACTTTTTTGACGTGTCTATTATAAAAAGATTCGTTTGATGAATTTAATTTGATGACGATATGTCGGTGAATTTTTTACAAAATGCTTTAATTGACCTATTTATTTTAAACTTTTTTCAGATCCCTATCAATCTCCCAACAAGGAAGCTGCTATCGTATATTTGTTGCCAGTATTTTGAAACAATAAAAAAGAACACCTCTCTTATCCTTCATCACAGCCCAAGAATATCTAAAAGGACATATATCTAAAACAATTAGAGATAAATAGTTTAGTATATTTCGACTACAGGTGACACCTACGATTGTGAGGTTATGCTGCATAATTTTTGACATTTTGCACTTCATTGTCGTCGTTTGACATGACGTCAAATTAAACTGTTATAATGACAGTCAATAAAAGTTGTCAGTACAACAATTATGTCAAAAATCTTACAGCATATGCCTCCAGGATATATCAATACAATATATTCGCGCACGACAAGAACTATGATTAAATCATTGGATGCCTGCTTGTCTCTTTGTCGGCTTTCTTTAACTCATATTAAATATATAAAAATGTTTACTTTCCATAACAATTTCAGTGGCTTGCTATATTATTGTATGTCATAATGTTTAAATTATTGTTGGTTATTAGTATTACGTGTTTAATTTGAGTTCAATAAATGAATTTTGAGCATATCTTACCTTTTCTTTAAAACAGTTAACCTTGGAGATAGAGTGCATACCATAGAGCAAAAAATTGTTTTAATTCAGGTATTTCTAGTAAGAAATTATCTTCATTTGTATCATTTCCAGTGTTTCGTTAGGCCAAAAAACCTTTGCTATCCACCGTTTTAAGAAAAGTTAAAAGCAAAATGTTGCTATCGTTATTTAGGTATGCCCATTGCTATAGGAATTATTAATATGTCATACCATACAATTAATATTATTGAACTAAACCACTCGCGTAATCAGCAACAGTTTACAAAATCTCATTTGAGCCCACAATGTAGCTTCAAATTAAATTATATTTTTGTACCCACATATTCGTACAAACAAATACAAAAGTGGAACATTTAACCGAAAAAAATCTAGTAAGATTATTGTAATTATAGATTGTATTTAAGATCAAACACAATGCCATTAAACTTGGTAACTTCATTGGCGGCCTCTGTTATTACATTTCTCATAAAAGACGACGGCGCCATTTTCGTATGCATTGAATTAAACTATTAGTTTTTCCTTTTAAATGCTTCAACCAATTTAAAACATGGATAACCGAAATAAAAGGACGGAAAGAGAAAATGAGCAATAATCATAACGGAAAAATAAAAATGGCTTCCAAAACTGGATAACCGTATCCTTAAGTTTAAATTTAAAATATTTTATTATAACCGAACACAGCGATAGTGATATTATATAATATTATAATACATTGAAATAAGTTCTTAAAAATATTTATCATCACAACATGGTTGTTTAATAACTTTTTGTCACAGCTTAGGATATCAGCCATACGTTAAAAACACGCAACGTAAAAATACAAATACCTAACCTTTTCGTGATCTACCTATATTTATGGTGACTCTTTAATTTGATTTATGTATCTATTCATGCGAATTGTTATTATTAAGTTTTTATAGGTACCGAATACCTAACACCTTAATATTTTGTCTCCAAATAATTAATAATTAACAATGTAATTATTATTATTTTTGTTTTTATCGCACCAACGATCGAAATTTGCTTAAATCGATACTTAAAGATGCTAAAAATCAAGCCACTGTTTCAAATTAAATATCAATATAAAAGCGCAGTGTTGGTCGACCTCCCATAGATGGACTGACGACATCAGACGTGTCGTAGGGAGCTATGGATGATGATGGTGAAACTTAATCTATTCTGCGAATATAAAAATGCAAATGATATGTGACATTGAACTAATTCCCAATTATAATTACGTTTGTGATTTCCTTGGTTAGGTTGACGACCTTAGTGCAAAATCTATCGAACGTCACACGTAAGGTCGCAACAAAGGAAACAACTGAACCGTTCTAACTATTTACAAAAATAATAATAATCAGTGAAGACCAAACCAGTCTTCGTTTGGGTTCCAAAAAATGAATAAAGCTCCAAACGTCTGGTAGTAAATTTATTGTTTATGTGACATTATTTATCTTGTAAATTCTCAAACTCTTACGAAACCCGCATGTTTAATTTAACTTCTCATGTTTAAACGATCCGTAAATACAAGATAATATAATGATCTAAATCAGTAAACTATTTATCAGAGTTTGGAAATAAAAAAATATTTTGTGCGTTTGTCCATAACAATTAAAAGGGATGTTTTAAAATAATATAATTTACAGAAACAATGGTCTCAATATTTAGCACCGTATTTTCTACCACAAACGATTTATTCAATTTTCAATCATTAGCTAGGCCCCAAAGAAAGTTTCGCAACTTTGGAGCCTAACTAACTACAGTACCCGAATAAACGCACAAAAGTTTACAACTACTTATAGCTACCTTAAATTAAAGAAAGACCATAGTGATAGTAAATGTTCTCGCGGCGTATATACGTTCCAACAAGTTCATAAGGTCCTCCTAAGGCAAACAATGAGTACCTTATGAAGAGTTAAAGGAACTGTAAATACGCAATGGCGCCCCTGCACTTCGCCAAAGGTCCGCGAGCAGGAGGGTGGTATCTCGCCATTCGGGCCGCGTGGCCCTACCACCGGTCGGGTTCTGTCGCCTTCTACGACACCCTTGTGTCCCGACGTGGGATTGGGGGATGTATTCTTCTCCGCCCCAATACGGAGTTTCTTTTAAATTAACGTTAATATCGTTTTGAGAGTTTTAGTAAACAAAAGTGTTATTCAGTATATTAATTTCACAAATATTTCTTCAACTATTTCTTCGTGATTATTTATAAAATTACAAGTAAGTTCATCTTTCGCTTACTTCACTTATATTATTTTTGTTTGGTATATAGTTACCTATATAGCGCAAACCATAACAATCATAATTTGAATTAAATATTGTAACGGCTTTTAATCAAAAAATTTAAGTTTTATAAAGTGTCAAAAGGATTTTTTTTAGAATTTCGACCTGTTTATTGGTTTCGATAAGTTAAATATTAAAATTAAAATATATAATTTAATTTTTTAAAGTTTATATTAAATTTTAAAACAACCATGTTGTGGTTTATATAGTCTCTTAATATTTACAGTGTGACAAATAGTGGGTTGCGAGAGAATGACACTAGAGTAAGACCAACGAGATTAGATCGGTAAAGAATACTACACAATTTAGTTACTGTCTGAGATAAGTAATAGTTACATGCTTCTCAAAATATTGAGTAGCTTGTTATTCAAAATACATTGTTTTCATTAGTATTTTAATAGACTGACATATTTAATTGCTCATTTTCTAATGACCCCACTTTCGTGTTTACCCCATTTTCGCAACAACCCCATAATTACGAAAAGGGGGATACTTTAAAATTTACGTTTTTCTAAGCATTTTTTTAAGTAATAAATTCTGTAAACAGTACGACAGAAAATAACCACATTAGTTACAACAATATATTAGAGTCTCATCGGTGCATCACTGTAGTTGATAAATTATAGAAAAAGTGATATTGTCTATGAAATACCTTGAGAAGACTTAGTTAGTAAGATTTAGTTCTTAGTGATCGACTGATTGTAACTTGCTACATAATAATATGAGAGCAATTCTTCAAATTCCACTTTAGTTTTGAAACCGATGCACAACAGCAGAAAAGCGGATGTAACAATGACATTTTATCTATATTCAGTTGGACTGCCAGTTGAAGTGAAGGCGGAATGATCGTCGAGCTAATCGTATGATGCATTTTTTTCAAGAATAGGATATGTCTATGGTTTCTCCGCGCGATTATCGTCTCGTTTATTTTTTTTAATGTTCTCGTCTCATTGGTCCTACTTTAAACAAAACCTTACAGTACCATTCGATATTACACTAATAGTATTTACTATAGATTACTGTACAGTGAGCGACACAGGTGTAGAGTAGGCTGTTATGTACACTTTCATCACCTACATTTTCACATTTGTCAGTTCCGTTTTCAACGTACAACCTTTTAATTCGAATAAATACAATTTAACTTTAATTTTTTTTTGCATAAAATGGACGAAATTCAAGAATGAAATTTCATTTTAGATAATTATTCGCCGTTGAAATATAATAATTATCATCCTCATCAAAATCATTTTACTTTTATTCAAAAGTAAACTAATTATTTTTAAGGGCAAATATACGTATCTATGGATTATAATAATTTTTACCGTCTCCAACTGCCTCAATGGTACAGTGGTAAACCTGTGTGGCTTCGGATGACGAGGTCTTAGGTTGGACTCTGATATACATATTGAGCTCACATTTCTTCCAGGACATTCTTAGTAAATAAGGGAAAATGCTGTTACACCCCATGTGTCAAAAAGCATATAAAGCCTTCGACCTTTGTCATCAAAGTTTTATAATAATCTCTTCAAAATTCAAACATATTATCCTTTCAAGCCAAATCGTGAGTCTTAGTTCCACAGTCCTTGTCCAATGGGAGAGGCCAGTTATTAATATGAATTCCAGGTTGTATCGTCGAAAAAGGCACTCCTCCAACGCTTTCATAACCTAATTACTTAATATATAAACTATAAATGAATTCTTTTGACGACATACCTAAACGATCATGGTAAAATGGACAAAATCTAACTGCAGTAAAGTACGCACTTTAAATAGTATGAGCTTATATGAATATCGCGCGCTCCCTCGCACTTTCAGAGCTTATGACAACTTGTAGTGGTGCGAAACACTCCCATCGATAAAGTTATCGACTAACTTAAGTTTGTAGGAGAGTTGAGATGATTCGAGAGTTATACTTAATTCGATGATATATCACCAAGTACAGATTACTTAGCAATATATGATTTATTTTTTACCTGCAGCTAGATATTGCTGACTATAATGTGATAGACCGTGCCGCAAAGTATTGTAAAGGATTTTTCTTATCTATTGCAGCCGGTCTGTCCCATGAGTACTACAATAATAATATGGTTTATGGATAATAAACCTTATTATATAGGAAATAACGCCGAGTTCACATATTACTGTAGTTACTTTATAAATGTAAATACCTAAACGGAAATATACGTGTACTTTCAAATAGAAACAAATGCGTTTTGCATTTATAAAGACAGTAGTTGTACCAATATACTAGGATAATAAATATTTCTTTATTATGCCAGTCTGGTAATAAAACTGCACCCAATTGACTAACTCAGGTAATATATTAAAAATACAGGAGTGAGTTAAGTCTCATTTTACACATTACACGTATATTTCAGTTTTTAAATTATTTACCTAAATCCATTCATACTTATATAACTACTATCCATACATTACAAGATGTGCCACTTAATCCCTATCATTGAATGTATTAGGGCGTAACAGAGTGACACCGAACTGAGTGATACAAGTCAACTGACACTAATTCAAAATGGCCGACTGACATAATTATATGTGCAGTCTTTATCTATACATTTAATATGGTGTACACTATTAACTAACAATGATGCGGACCGTTGCGTACAGGTGCGAATATGTGTTTTCCCCATTAAAATTAATTGTTCTGGTTTTTCTGTGTTAATTAACTATTGTGGTGAAATAAAACTTATTATCTAGATAGAAGAGTGTATACAATTAAGAATACAGGATAATTTAAAAAATACCAGCCAAAATTTGTAAAAATTTTTGTCCAACACCGCGTGACATATCTTTGTTCGTTTTTTTAATACGTACCTTGTTTAACGGTTGACATATTGTTAATAAATCAAAAACCACGTTTCAGAGTTACCAGAAAAACTAATGTTTGTAATTCTATCACAGAACTGTAAAACGAGGGTATTGATTTATTTTTTCTAATATAAACCTTTTTCTCCTTTTCCAATTATTCAATATTAATATCTGTGCTATAATTATGCTTACCATAAAAAATTGTGGTATTTCCTAAATATCACTGTATTCTTTTGTAATATATAAACAGTATATATACCTATATTGATATAAAATATTTGTTTTGGGTAATAACTACATTCAGTCGCAACCATACGCAACTATACGATTCGCAAGTTGCATATTAATATTTGGATACTTGTCTATTTTAATGTGCATATGTTTATCATTTACTGTGTGCTTCAAACATTTAACCATGTATTATCATATATAGTGTGTGTATACTTATGCGATTTCATCATAAACTTATGTTTTCGTATCTTAAGTAAGGTAACTGTGTGACAATTAATATAAATAAACTTGGCTTGTTAAAATGACAAAGTTGACATATTTCTGATAAGTGAAGTTGATAGTTTTTAAGCAAACGAACGATTAGTATTCAATCGACATAACTTGTCAATTATAGATTAAGCAATAAATAAGTAATCTCCTAATCGATCGTGTTTAGTATAGTTAAAAATCTTTGGTAGAAGCTGCAAGATGAAGAGGAAAGCGTACGAGTGTGTACTCCCACACATGAACTTACCTCTAAAAAAATCATTTTTATACTAATATTTAGGCTATTTAGGTAAGTTTTGACAGTGATATTTGGTTAAATTTAAATTAATCTTTGTAATAGTGTACCTACTTATCTCTACTCAAAGACTTTAACTGCAGATATGACTTTGACTATTCACATTTGGTTTGAAATATCTAACGCTGACTATATTAGTTTTTGGCAACGCAGTAAGTTTTTACGAATCGTACACAACCTGCTACAAATCTTAAAAAAGATTGCATTTAATAATGTTACCCAGTAATTTAGAATGCTTGCGTCTATCTAAAATTTAAATCTTTGTAAAAAAGAAGGTAGGTACACAATACTTTTTTTCAATACAATACACCCCTAGCACTCGTAAGTCAAATCCTCTTTTGTTTTGTATGCCAACTTTTCTAATTTTTTTGGATGTTAGATGTATTTTTTTACAATATCTTAGTAGTAAGCCATTCCTAGTCCGCAATACAGTTTTAGGGGGAATTTAACTAATTAGCAAAAATTTGCTTAACGCATATAGCAACATGAGTCTTGTCTTTAGATATCCATACTACATAGATAAGTCTCGTATCCCTATATGCGTTAATATATTATTAAAATCAGTCTGCACGCAACTTAGTATGAATTTAAAAAGCTTCTAGTTTGTATAATGGCTTATTTTCATTAGTCGATAGGTTTACACAAAAACTATTTTATCTACAGCATGCCATAGGCTCCGTATGCAGCAACCGTTTTAATTAATCCTCGGTGCCCGCACGCAGCATCTATTTCTTCCTAACAAGCACTCGAGACTGCCGTGTGTTCTCGCAGCCTGTAGTGGTCGTTTACGCCAGCGAAGACCGCTGAAGGGGAATAACCGCATTTGGCGTAATGATTTGACTTTTATTGGTTGTTCGCCCGCCTGCGGTAGATCCCAACATCCACATGCTGGATATTAATTAAGCTAACGACAACTGAAAATTAGCCATAGGGTCTGCAGAGTATAAAAATGATGAAGCTAATCTAACAGAAATGATTATGGATGAATTGATTGTGATGGTTGTAGATGATAGGCAGTATATACAGCGAAGTAAAGTAATGAGACGAAATCAATAAATGATGACATCTTAATCAATCAATGTAACCGGTAACCAGTCTTCGAGAAAATGATATGAGTCTAGTAATTCTTGATAAAAATTTTAATTGGAAAGGACCCGAGAAACAGTTAATAATAAATAATACAGAGTCTGTAAATGTTCATGAAAATCTCTAAAATATTTTGAATGAAGTTTAGAACACAAGTTTTAAATTACGAGTTTTTATAACTGATTTGGTGTTAAAAGACGTGTCCGAAAACACTGTATTTAGCGAACATTATAAAGGAAATAAAGAATTTACTAAATTAGAAGCTCTTAATGATCTGGATGCATTGACACATGTAGATTAAAAAATTGTTGTGATGTGTTCACCAAATATCGCATTAGCAAAATAACTGTTGAATATTTTGATAATGATTCTATTCGTTAAGTCGATAACTTTGACTACTTGCGATTTAGAACGGTGCTAGAGGAAGATTTAAAAGAAGCTGTACGAATATTCGAACAGCTTGTTTTTGACATTTAATACAAACGAAAAACTTAGGTTGCGATTGACGTGTAGAGGAAGACTGAATAGACGCTATTTAGATATTTATTTTGAATTGGTTCTGATTTTTGGAACCATTTATGTTATTCAAAGGGCTATTTACGAGGAGTATTGTAAATTGACAGGAGGTGACTGTGCTAGAGTGAGTGCTAGAGGAAGACTTAGTGACTATGAATATTAGACGACTTATGATTTTTTGAACGATTTATGGCTTTCGCGAGTATTGTAGGAAGTAGATGACTATGCCAGAGCGTGCTAGAGCCGCCGACAGCGCGGTGTGCTGCTAGACCGGTGTCGCCGCGCTATGGAGACTTGGGGCTGGTCGTTCCGACGCAGGCACAGTATGTAGATGATCGCGAACACTGCGTAGGGCGCGAGTACGGCGACGATTAGACGCGCTACGTCGGACCCGCCCTCGTTGGACAAGGAGAATCACTTCTCTTCGTCCTCGTCGCGGAATAGGTAGGTCGACCTGTAAAGCGATTGGCAATGTCACTTTTCATTCGTTTTTTTTCGTTGATTACCTACCAGAAATGCACGGTTATAACAGAGTCAAGAGATTTTGCGCCACATTTACCAGCTCCTTGCATTTGGTCGGGTTCTAAAGTAGAGAATCCCGTTGGCAATTTCAAATAGCTTAGAGTCTTTAAAGCTCTGTCTGCACCGAAGGAAACAGTTCCCTTTATGTATTTTATAGATTTTTTACCTTACCCCCAATACTTCAGTTGTAAGTTTTATAGATTTTATTACCTACTTTATAATTTAAATTGAACATAGCATAAAATTGGTACAGAGGCGACAGCAGTTCTTGCGAGGCGGGTTATGTGGATCTTAGACTATATAACACTAATTACGCCAACTTACCAGTAAGCGAGGTTGAAGAGCGCGAAGACGAGCGGGAAGGTGATGCGGGAGATGACGTCTATCCGCTTGGAGCGCGTGGGGAACTTGGACATCCAGAGGTGACAGCAGTTCTTACGCGGCGAGTTCATGTGGATCTTAGACTATATAACACTAATTACGCCAACTTACCAGTAAGCGAGGTTGAAGAGCGCGAAGACGAGCGGGAAGGTGATGCGGGAGATGACGTCTATCCGCTTGGAGCGCGTGGGGAACTTGGACATCCAGAGGCGGCAGCAGTTCTTGCGCGGCGGGTTCATGTGGATCCTAGACTATATGACACTAAGTACGTATACTCACCAGTAGGCGAGGTTGAAGAGCGCGAAGACGAGCGGGAAGGTGATGCGGGAGATGACGTCTATCCGCTTGGAGCGCGTGGGGAACTTGGACATCCAGAGGCGGCAGCAGTTCTTGCGCGGCGGGTTCATGTGAATCTTAGACTATATGACACAAAGTACACAAACTCACCAGTAGGCGAGGTTGAAGAGCGCGAAGACGAGCGGGAAGGTGATGCGGGAGATGACGTCTATCCGCTTGGAGCGCGTGGGGAACTTGGACATCCAGAGGCGGCAGCAGTTCTTGCGCGGCGGGTTCATGTGAATCTTAGACTATATGACACAAAGTACACAAACTCACCAGTAGGCGAGGTTGAAGAGCGCGAAGACGAGCGGGAAGGTGATGCGGGAGATGACGTCTATCCGCTTGGAGCGCGTGGGGAACATGGACATCCAGAGGTGACAGCAGTTCTTACGCGGCGGGTTCATGTGGATCTTAGACTATGTAACACTAATTACGCAAACTCACCAGTAGGCGAGGTTGAAGAGCGCGAAGACGAGCGGGAAGGTGATGCGGGAGATGACGTCTATCCGCTTGGAGCGCGTGGGGAACTTGGACATCCAGAGGCGGCAGCAGTTCTTGCGCGGCGGGTTCATGTGGATCTCACACTGACGCATCTTGGAGTCCACCACGCCACCACGCATGAGCGGCTTCTGTCAGTTGCAGACCAGTCAGGGAGGACGAACATGCTACATTTTGGACTATTCTCGAAAGACTATAGTTGCTTCCGTAATGTCTATCCTTATATTTTTATCAATTCAACTTCTATCCTTGGTTAATTTTTATTACTATATTTAAGTTACCAAGAATAATATTATGTTTAAGAATTATTCTTTATCCTTTCGCAAATAATTTAATAAAGCTGTTTTTCAAAAATGTATTTCAAGATTCTCGAAATTAGGTGTCATCAATATTATATACAGGCCCTAACATAAAGGCTCTTGATAATTCAATTAAAGAGTTTTGATTTAAAAATTAAATGTGTTTGTCTTTTCTAAATAATTCTAAATTAGCGAAAAATAAACAAGTTTACCAAAAAAATACCTACCTTTTAATATATTACTGAGAACTACCTCATATTCTAGAAAATGCTACTTAAAGTCGTACCTTGCAAAATTATTCTCTTCTAAATTTTCGAGAATATTATAACTAGGTGTACCACATTAGTCTAGTTTCAAGATTTCTATCTAAGTAGGTAAATTGATGATTTCTGATTCTAAGCTTTAATCAAATTGAATTAAAATAATGTTTAGAAAAGTTTGCTACAAGTCATGCTAAACATCCACGTTTCGATGATTATGAAGAGCTCTGCTCAGTTTGGTCGTGACAGATAGATGTAGGTACCAAAACTCGTAAATAAAAAACAATGTAAGGATACAATAGGCTAGCTACGAAATGCAACTATTATAATAACAGAGAAACTGGTAAACAAAATGAGGTAATATCTCTTTATAATCAAAATGTACAATTTTGATAGAAGAAATGTGTCCTCCGTCTTATTCTGCTTTAAATAAGTAATAGTTCATTATTTATTTTCCTGCATTTCTATTTTTTTCAAAAACTGATGGTTTGAATTTATAATTATAACATAGACTTGAGCCATATCGGCTGGTGTAAGTAGTGTTGTTCCACAGTGCGCCGGCGCAGCAGAGATTGTCTTTTACCGAACATCTACGTTTTTTCAACAATTTCGCAATCTTTCGTTTTCCACGGTATCGCCGATTACTAGCTGCCTAAAGATCTTTAAAGTAAGTGCCTAATTTGAAGACCAGCTTCTCAATTATCAGAAAATCAAACTACTTGCCAAATGCCGAATCAAATGCGAGCTCACCATTGCAAAAGTGGTGTTACTGTCCGTATCCAACAGATCAGACGCCGCGTCCAAGCTCGCTGCGGCCTCCATCTCCCGTCTCGACTTCTTCATATTCTCTCTATGCATGTCGGAGCGAGATGCATAGTTGACGAGGGCGAACTCCAGCAAGGCTCCGAAGACAAACGTCAAGCACACCCCCGTCCATACGTCGATGGCTTTGGTGTATGAGACGGGGGGTAAGGAGGCGTTGATCCCTGATGATTGGGTCGCCATCGTGAGGAGGGTAGTTACTCCTGAGGATGAAGAAATGTTTTCATACATTCATTCATATTTATGATGATAATGATGAACGCCATCCAAGTGTTGAAGTGTTTCAGTTATTAGCCATTTACACAATACTACTAATTGGACTATCCTTGTAGTCTGAGCCTGTGTACTAGACAGAAAAAACTTGCCTAGAAGATGACACTACTATTCACCCTCGACCTAAAGGTACCCAAATTGTAGGTAGTAGAGAAAACGGAAGAACCAAACCGCTTAGTACGAGTCTAATTAAGATCAAAATGTAGTGAAACAGTTAGGTTTCTTTAGTTATTTAATTGACTCACCCAGCGACACCCTAGCTGGAACAGCACCCTGGTCCAGCCAGAAAGACACCCAGGAGACGATGACTAGCATGCAGCAAGGGATGTAGATTTGGATGAGGTAGTAGCTGAACTCTCGCTTGAAGAGCAGATCTACTTTCAGGCAACTGTATTCACCTGTAAGATAATATTGTTGAGTATAATAAAATAATTAAATCAGGGTGCATGGCAGTGCCCCCGCCAAGTCGAGCGCGAAGCAAACCCTGCCTACCCACCTTTACTGGAACCATTTGGCCGCATTTTCAGGCCTTAGTTTGAGAGCTTTGCATAAAATTAGAATGCAGAAATTTTCGTCATCTAGTTTGCTATAATCACATACTTAAAATTAAAAATTTCAAATCTGTAGGTCATTTAGTTCCGAAGTTAAACGAAAGCAAAGTTTCGCATTTACGACACTCAGTCACTCACTCATGATCATCAAAATAGAACTAGTACTTGAAGGCCGTTGAAGAGAACACAAGGGTCCACAACACTAGCGTGATAGCGTTCAATCCCCAATACCAGTGTGGGCTATTATTTCGCTTAACAATAATAGGTAGTTACAACAGATATAACATTAGATGTAAACAAAATTTACTTGTACCCACACACGTATTTACTTGTACCCAGTAACGGCCAAGTAACACAACAATAACTATAATAATAGAAAGAAATCGCAGTAAGGGACCTTAGATTGGACACGACTTTGTCTTTACTAACGCAAAACTCGATTGAGAATGCTTGTCAACAAACAAATTAAAAATGAAGGTAGAAAATGCAACACATTTTATGCCTAATAAATTTAAAATTATGTTTTGTTTTTTTATTAAATCTTATTTAAAATATATTGAATATATTTATTAGTTTTAAGCTTACTCATCTAATTTATTGTCATGAATTCGTCATTAATAAATTAATTTTAAAAATTAGGTATAAAATGACTAGTGATCAGTCATCTTATACTCGAGTTTGGCTTAAGTATAATTTAATTACTTTTTAGAGATAAACAAGCAGGTCCATTGAGACTTGGCGGCTAGTTTTTTAACAGAATGTTTTTGGTGGGTTACTTAATTACAGATAGGTAACAACGTCGTGTGTGTGTCGACACTATACCGAAGATATCCCGGAAGTCAGCCTAGACGAGATTAGTATGGCTCTCGAACACCTAAAGAACAACAAGGCGCCAGGTGATGACGGAATCACAGCAGAACTCCTGAAGGCGGGTGGTAAACCGATACTTGAAGTCCTTCAGCGATTGTTCAATTCCGTCATTCACGAGGGCAAGACGCCTGAGGCGTGGCACAGGAGCGTGGTTGTTCTGTTCTTCAAAAAGGGTGACTATACCTTGCTGAAGAATTAAAGACCAATCTCGCTGCTGAGTCATGTCTACAAGTTGTTCTCCAAAGTCATCACGAATCGTCTCGCTCGTAGGTTTGATGACTTCCAGCCTCCCGAACAAGCCGGTTTCCGACAAGGCTTTAGTACCATAGATCACATCCATACGTTGTGGCAGGTTATACAAAAGACTGAAGAGTATAACCGGCCACTTTGCTTGGCGTTTGTGGACTACGAGAAAGCATTTGATTCGGTGGAAACCTGGGCTGTGTTAAGGTCATTGCAGAGGTGCCGATCGATACATCCAAGCGTTGCATAGTGAGATACAGGAATACAATTGCAGCGAGGATGTATGTTGTGACCGCGCTTTAAGACGTCTTTAACTCTTGGATGGAACGGACTTGGCACAAATCAATGGCGAGTACCTCACTAACTGGGTTTATGATGTAAATCATGGAAAATCTCTTGACTTAACATTATGCTCAATGACCTCAGCAGAGTTTCTCAACAGGTGGGCCTTAAAATGAACATGAGCAAGAAAAGATAAAACAATAACTGTTAACATTTGCACTTGAAATTGAGACGAGTATATATAGGGCATATGGTCCAGTTAGGTAGGTCCAATTTCGAGTGCCAAGTTGGCTGGGCAGTGTTCGACTGATACAAAATTCCTCATTTTTTCGAACAGTGCGTGTTGCCAGTGATGACCTACGGATCCAATTTTTGGTTAAAGAGGTTTTTCTTGATCGTTTTAGAAATGAGGAAATCCGCCACGTAACGACATAGCTCGTACCAGACTGTGCATGGCGGGGCAGTAGATTAATGGACGTAGGGGGCCCAAGTAGCCCAAAAAGCTACCCCCAACCAGGTGGACTGAGACAGAAACCGAAAGCGCTGGAAGCGGCCTCTAAAAAAGGCCTATGTCCAACAGTGGACGTCTACAGGCTGATAATGATGATGATGAACAACGTCGTAAGAAATGATCCTATTTATCATTGACTATAATACAAATGCGCCAACCCGATTGAGCAAGTGGGACCACCTTGGATGTATGGCCGTTAACAGGTTGATAGTGATAAAAAAGAGTTATAAATAATTGGACAACTATGTAAAACAAATATATGTGGCCAATTGAGAACAGACTACATTAATTTATATAAATTAAAAACAAATAGAAAAATACAATGTTTGTAAAGAATACACATTGTCACAAAACGTATCCGAATGATGAATGAATACATGACATTTCACACACCGTAACAAAACAGAATACCACGACACACATAGATATGACACTGTTGTTGACAGACGCTCGGTAAATCCATCTCGATGTACACAGGCTGTGGAATACAGTTCTGTTGTGCGAGGAATTGGAACAGTATCAACACAATGCATTGCGACTCATTACTGCACTGTGCACCTTTGATGTTATCCCGACTGACAGCAATTTATGGCGTACTGAAAAAGCTCGCTTACATCGGCATATCACAATGCTTCGAAATGCATACGTTGTATAAAACGATCTCATATCATTGACAATAATATATTAGGATACATTAGATAAATATATGTTGCCAATTGTCATCATAGAAATCATCAAGAAGGAGTACACGAGTACTTGTACAGTTGTAACTGTACCTACAAACAAATTCTTAGCGCCTGAAGAGAGAAGTCAGAAGTTGCACTCCACTTTTAATTGTCGCATGCTATCGTAAAGTGTAAAGATCATTTATGGAACTAGACTAACCCTTTTCTAGACTGTTTCCGAATATTTTTGGAGTGAGTTTACTACAAAATTAAAAAAAAAATTCAACAGACATGATAACCAAAAAAATTATGCGTGTCGGTGCCGTACCGTATAGGCTTAAGATTAACTCAACCTTTCAAAAAATAGAATCTACGGAGTCATGAAGTATCAAACATGAAAAACGAGACTAATTTATGTAATAATAATAGCCGTTCACACTCCTGCATTTCTGCTACGCCCGATTTTGAACCCAATGTTATACTCAGGTTCTTCTGGTGGGCCTTTGACATAGTCATAAAACTATTACTATCCTAATCCCACCAACTCACACTGGAGCAGCTTGGTGTGTTTAAGCTCCAGATATTTCCTACAAGTCAGGGAGACAGATTCTTCTAGCGGGCCATCCCTTTCCAACAAAAAAAGAATCATTAAAATAGGTTCAATAACGACGAAGTTATCCGCGAACACACAAAAACAGATCCCTCTTTCTGACGCAGTCAGGTAAAAAAAAGAATGTAAGAACTCCTCAGACTTTTTCCTATAAGAATATGTCATTATATCGGGGATCGGCCAAGCCGTTTGGAAGTTGTAGGGGAACATATAAATAGTGCGGACAGACGCACAGACAGATAGACAGACAGACAACAAGAATTTATAGCGTTCCGGAGAAATGCAATTAGAGACCTAGTGACCAATTACAGATTAAAATGGAAATTAATACACACTTAGGTATTGTTGGAAGTCATAGAAAGGGAATCAGTTACCTGTGTTAGTCTTGCTGTTGCAGTAGTCAGTGAGAAACTTCTCGAGGGTGAAGCGAGGTAGGTGGAGGTTCTTCACAACCTGGACCGGGTCGCCCTCCTTCCACAGGAACACAAGGTCGTCAGTCGTCCAACCGTCTGCACACAAGAAATACGTTTACGTGCGAGGAATGTTGACCCTCTACTCATGTTTGTAAATCTCGTAGCGTGACTAAACTTCTTTAGATAAAATCTGAAAGTTACGTACATTTAAACCATTTAAAACTTTTTGGGGAAAACAACCAAATGATTGGGCGTTTATTAGTTTTGCCTGGAAGTTTGCCGGAAGTTTTAAAAGTTGGTAATTTTATAGATTTTGTAGTGTATATGTTCTTTGGCTTGTATCATTGCTGCTCGTGCAGCCATATTGGGAAATTGGCGTCAAGTATTTCGACGACCTCCGTGGCGCAGTGGTATGCGCGGTGGATTTATAAGACGGAGGTCCTGGGTTCGATTCCCAGCGGGGCAGATTGAGATTTTTCTTAATTTGTCTGGCTGGTGGGAGGCTTTCGCCGTGGCTAGTTGCCACCCTACCGACAAAGACGTACCGCCAAGTGATTTAGGGTTCCGGTACGATATCGTGTAGAAACCGAAGTAGTGTGGATTTCAACCTACTCCTAACAAGTTAGCCCGCTTCCATCTTAGATTGCATCATTACTCAACATCAGGGGTGATAGCAGTCAAGGGCCAACTTGTAGTCAATAAAAAAGAAAATTACAATGATGCTTAAAAAACAGTTACTTAGAACCTACAAGTGATTTGCTATTTCGTTAAATAAACATTCCTTAAACTTGGATGGATTGAAGCAACTAAATGACGCAATTATATTTTATTATTTACTGCGTTTTGAAGTCTCATTACATTTTTTTTAAGATTAAAACTTTCACAAAATTGAACAAGGAGAGGAACCTAGCCTTGTGCCGGACCGTTAAAATAGGACAATAATGTCGATTAAGTCCGAGCATTTAATATTTATACCAAAAATCGCTCTGAACATTACTTTGCACCATATTACAATTACACAATAATTTTATAGACAGGAAAGTTCGTATGTGTGCGTTTGTGTATGTTTGTTAGGTACTCATTCACCCGATTTGACTGAAATTCAGAATAAAGTTAAATATGTGTAATATATAATCGCCATTCTAACTAATATTATAATTGCGAAAACAACTCTTTCTGTCAGTCTGTCTGTCTCACTTTCACAATAAAACTACTGAACCGATTTAAATGAAATGTTGTACACAGATAGTCCATAGCATGTTAAAGAACAGGCTATGTTTAATTGCGATTAGATATTAATAAATATGACATTCAAAATTTCGAAAAATTAGGCTGCCGTAATAACTCGCGGGCAAATAAATAAATTAATAGTAAGTCGCGGACACAAGCTAGTGTATAATATATATCCATGGTAACCGTAACCACGCGAGTAAAACTGCGGGGCAAGGCGCGTATATGCGTAGTATAATCTTCTGAAATAAAAGTTTCACAAGCCAATAGTTCTACCAGTTGTTGTTCCCAAGCATCACGTACCTAATGTACGATGTTAACACGCACGTTATATTGAACGTAATGCGCACCAAGGTAACATCCAATGTTTATACAAAAGTTAAAATAAGCAGTCATCGTAACCGCGGTTTACGTTTTAGTAAACGATCTAAATGATTTTTCTTTTTTACAGTTAACGTACTGTGAGCTTTACTTTGAAGTCAATTAATTATTGAGTTTACGTTTGGTTACGAATAGTTTAGAACTTTTTATATCTTGGGATTTTTTTTTATTAATGTCCATATTTTGTTGTTTTGTGACATAAAGTAATATTTGATGAACTTTAACAATTAATTATTATTATTCTTAACCATGAATTAATATATAAAATTGAAAATATTATATTAAAAATAACAGTCTTATAAAGATAATAATATATTTTTTTATATTGTAAATAAATAGATTATTTTTAAATATTTATAATCCAAAATTAAAATGTCGTGTACCCTGAGTCTCGATCATCGATCAAATCATAATCATATCAACATCTGATATTGATCGCTACGAAACAAACACTATCATCCTAAACCCAAAATACACTGGTACAATATGGTATCCACCATACCCCCTCTTCTATAAGGAAAAAGGCCAGCCTGGTAGATGATGATGCTTGAAATTTCCCTGACACATCACCAAACAGGCAAGCTGTTGATTTCTTAGCATAGTGTACTTATAACTCGATGTTTTATACTCACAGCTAGCCATTCTCAAGGAGCAGGTCTGCTTGTCCAACGGGTAGAGCTTAAGGTTCATGGGGCACGAGAGGGTCAGCGAGATACGGATGCTGTAGAGCACGTTCCCGTTGGGGAAGATCCGGATGTAGACGTTGGGCATGATGATGTTGTGGAAGTGACCCTCCTTCTCGTTGGAGAAGAACAGATCAGGCATCCATACTCTGTTGGCTTCTGTCAGGGTGAGGTATTTGAGACGACCTGGTTGAAAAGGTTACTTTATTTAGGTAATACTTCTCGGACCTAGCAAATAGCCAAATGGTTACGTAGAAACCTTAATCGCCTAAAACTGGATTAAACTAAGTACAATTTGTAGAATGTGTTGTCAGCCTGTTAACCAGAGGCAAATGCAAGGCAAAGCAAGGTAATGTAATGTAGGTAATGCCTGTAATTACACCGGCAACCATACCTTTGAGACCAGAATACAACCGCACTTTGTTTGACGGCAAGTAAAAGCATGGTGATAACACCATTATCTTATTGGAGATGCATCATTGGCGTCAACTAAAAAATCTGTGCCTGTAATATATAAACCTAAAATTACATGTTACATGGTGGCAGAAATAATCATGGTATTAGTACTTTCCTTAACTTTTCCCTAACATAGAGACTAGGGAAATCTACTATTATCTACTTAAATAGAAAAGCATATAATTGGAGATCAGTTGTTTCTACGGGATTCTAAATCTAATAAACAATAAATAGGTAAGCCAAAGTTACGTTTATTATTGGAAAACTTATCGTTATAAATTATAATTCTTAATACATTATATTTGTTTGGTCTATGGGAACAATATACTCACCACCCAAGTTGTTGAACTTGAGTCTTTCATCTAACCACTGCTCCCTGAAGGTCAGTTGAACAGAATATTCCTGAAAACGTTTAAGACTTTCAGAAAAATATAAGCATAAGCAGAAATCCTTCAGGAAATAATCAAAGTATATTCGTAGTTTGTATTGATATTTGATATTACAACGGTTTTTGAAATGTATTTATTGTTATTTTGATTAATCCCAAAAGGAAATACTATATCTATGATTGCTGTACTCAAAACAACTCTTCATTCTATTGGCATTTATTACTCTTGTAAAACTCTAATAAGCTATGGGTTTGCAGGGTTTTGTTGTAGATTTTGTCGCCGATAAAATTTAAAAAAATATATATTAATTTTACATTATTTTATTTTACACTAGCGACAAAATCGGGGATTCGTTTAAAATTGTAAATGCTGATGTTAATTCGTGATCGAGAAAAGACAACACAAGTCTACAAACTTGCTCATTGTTTTGAATAAATTTCAATAGATTTTGTATCATTAAATATAACTTTATCATAAATACTAGAGCCAATTTGCCAATTACATTCAGTTTAACTGAACAATATATCCATTAACTTAACTTCAAACACCAAAAAACAATGTTTGAAAAAAAGTCGATGTCGAAGGTTCTTTAATGATCAATTTGATAAAAAAAAAGTGTAAAACATTTAGATCCGTCGACATCAAAAGAGCAAGTCAAATGAATTGTCGTGACACTGAAAGCTTGCTATATAAATATTCATGCTTTAAAGAGCTAGCTTTTGGAATCTCTTGAATTTTATGCAAAAGAACTCTGTTCTTGATTTGACAACTTTAATTATTTTAAATCTTATGAGGCCTAGCCCTGTTTTGGACCGTTAAAAAATTTATAATGATGATGTCTGAAAGCATTGATACTAACATTATATTAAGACTTATTACAAACAAGTAGATGATTTAATGTGCGCATTCAACGCACTTTAGTAACTAATGGTAATTACGTCGATAGAGCATCGTAGCATGTAGACATTGATTGATGCCGACAATATCATCACAATGGATTACTTACTTACCTTATTGGACACGAGCCAAACTGTAGTTGTGAATATAGTGTAACTGAACATGTGTTAAATGATAGTAAAAATAATGTTGATGGTAACATTATTTCGATGATTCATTTATCAGGAGAGTACCCAAAAGCTAACTGAAATATTATATCGATATATAAGTATGTGGAACATCATCCTCTATTGACATATTGTGCACGATTCAATAAACACTACAATCTAATGTGATTGAACAATAAAACGGGTGGTTGATGTATTTCATGTACTAGTAAGTTTTATATCGATATAGATATAATTGCAACAGATCATGCCCCGCATGCTGTCAAAGCAAGCACAACGTTGAAACCAACTCACCACTTCGCATTCGTCGGTGGAATGCTTGAAAATACCTTCATGCAGGCTCAAGGACCAGTTTAACTAGATCTACGGTACGGTAATACTAGCTTCAGGGCGAGGGTCACATATTGCGGTCGGGTGGTCAGCCACCGATCGGAAGCTCGAAGCCGAGTGCGGACGCGACGACGGTTCCCGATACAATCATAACTTTTACACAACACAAATTCACATGAACAAGACAATATCAATTATGTCACAGTCAACGTACACGACCAAAATAGTTTTTATGTTTTATATCTTTCCAAAGAAATAACAATGCATGACAATAAAATAATAAAGCACGATATAAAATCAATTAAAAACTTATGAAACATATCAAAAACATGAGGTGATCGTTATTCGGGGGTGCGGGCCGCGTTTACCCCTATGACCTATTCGGAAGCGTGTTCATAATGTACAATTTTTGTTACGGGTTATCGCTATTTTACATCCAATCGAATATATTGGTTATAGTGCTGAATACCGGAAGCGATTAAACTTTGTGCTCGTAACTACATATATATGCCAATAACCATCGGGTGTTTTTACAGGAAGTATCAGAGTGCCCTCTAAAATATAACGACAAAATAATTACAAAATCAAAAATAACAAAATATACAAATAATTAAAATAATAAATACTGAAGAAATGAATAAAAATTATAAAATTATCTACCTTACCACAGGAGGACAAAGAAAATTGATTATGTAGTAGAACACGGGATACGCGGCTCCGCCCCGCAATGTTATATTTTATTTATAAGTTTTAAAACAATGTTAATTTAACTAAAAAACACTGAGGGGACAAAACTGTGCAAACATAATTACAAAATTATAAACAAAGGGGAAAATGAAAACAAATAACGAAATATAAAAATCACGAACACATATTATCCAAATACGTTTACGATAGCTTGAGAATGTTTAGCACAGTGCATTATTGCCAGATATCCACTTGGTTATGGCCAGTTTTACTATAAACAAAGCTTCTATTGTACACATATTTGTTCATTATGTCTTAACAAAACAAAGGAAACTTTGTTTTATAATAAAAATGTACATTTATAACATCGTTTGGTTAATTGGTTATGTTCAACCACTCACCATTTTGTAATCGTCTATTTTGCTGATGGATCGGAGATACAGGTTCACGCGAACTAATGTTGGGCCATCGCCTTAGTGAGAAAAAAACACGTATTTAAATTTATTGAACCGTTTTTATATGAAACTATGTTAACACAATTTAGACCCAATCCGTTACTGATACCGAGATAATTAGACGCAAGTGAATGGCATAATGTTAGATGTTAAGATATTTAATGAGATGGAACTGACTACGTAAAATATAACTAAATCTAAAATATGTCCAGTCCATTTCATTGCGAACAGTTGATGAAATATCAGCTTTGTGAATCACAATAGAATCAACCACTCTCAAATTATAAAGAAGCTCATTGCTTAGATTCCGAGAAATCTAATAAAAAATAAATCGATGGAAAGTACTGTGCGAAGTGAAAGCCTTCCAAGAATTTATTTTTACATTTCGATCCTGCGCAAGTTAAATAGTAAAGCTATTAGGGAAGGCAGCGCGCGCGTCTAAAAACGATTTTGGTCGTCAACACCAAAGGGAAGAAGATAAAAAAATAAAGAAAAAAAATGTATAAAATTAATTTTGTACATTTAACTGGGTAAATCCCTCCTCACAGTGACGGAGTGAATTGCCCATTCATTTGACTTGATGGTAAGAAATAAAAACCGTTTTATAGAAGAAAAACAATCTCATACATTATCTTAATCTAGATGCATGGTCCAGTCGGTCGTTGACTTACCATTGTGACGTCATCGATTTTGGATATACTTCGGACAAATATATTGACGCTCACTACCGCTGGCCCATCTAAGTACAGCAAAATATATGGTTGGTATTACATTACAAACAAAACTAAGCCCTAGTGGAGCAAACACTTTGCATCACGCGGTGCCGACTCTGAAAACCACACTTTTCTAATATACTCACCTTTTGATTCTGTAAATTGTATGCACAAATCCTATCTGGTACTTCTAATGTCGATGAAGTTTTAACAGATCATAATATAATAAAAAATTGTGGTGACTGTGAAAATAAAGTACCAAAATAAAACTAGGGAAGAAAATATAACTTTCGGCTTGTTAATAGGAATTTGTGTTAGTGTTCAGGAATAGGAAATTCAAGACTATCTAAGACTAATATTAACATTAGATATTTCTCCAAGCCGTTTGAACAGAGATATTTATCACAATATTATTTATGTACAATGATTTTGACAGGAGCTCTCTCTTTTAAATTTTCCTTACCAAAATGTGTAGAACTTAATTTGTTTAGTTTAATCATTGCAATTCTACATATGTCAGCTACATTTACTATATAACCTTAATTTAGAAGTGTATATACATAACTATATGAATTTACATTCGTGGTAAGTTGTTTTTAATATTCATGATCGTGTGTTTCCATGGCCTTGGAAGGGATAAACATTAAGTTAGGCTTGCGGCTAGAATTGACAGTTTGTTGTAATGAATATTTATTGTTAGCATAAGCCCTACAATATGATTGTTTCAATACCAGTTAATGTTATCCAATTAACATATTTTATTTTCAAAAGTGTTTAACATGCTGAAGGACAATAACCAACTATTAATAAATAATTAACATCAGATAGAGAAGGTAAATAGAATGATTTTATCAATTCAAATTAAGTGATCACGAACGATAGAAAATAATTTTTATCGCGTGCTTTAGTATCGATTTTTTACAATGTTCGTTTTACAATTTCAGTTTTATTAGAATAGTGCAGTAGCATACGTCATTCCAAACTCAGCATATGATAAAAACGGATGATTCTCTCGATAAATACGAAAATTCAATATACAAAATGTTTCGATGTATCTAGCTATCTGCTTGCAGCGAATAACATTACTTGCCCTTATTCTATTACTATAAATAATGTTGTTTAGCAGAAAATCGTAACACGCCCGCACTCCTGCGGTCACAAAAACAGCGTTCTCTATCATTCCACCAGGCCGTAATATGAGTTCAAAACACTCACATGTCACACGACTTTCTAGACATAATACTTTGGAAAATATCAAACAATGCCAATTTTTATTTAATACATAGTTAAAATAATTATCTAAAAACCGACTTCAAAATGGAAGAGTTTCGTTAATTTCAAATGTCTTAAATTAATATAAGCATTTAAAATGTATTCCTCGTTTGAAGGCGGTTGTGTATTCTGATTTAGATAGATGAGTGGAATAACATCCGACTGGTTCCTTTAGATGATTGACTTATGTCTTGGAAGTCGTCGAAAACACTCAAAACCATTTTCAGGCATTAGGATTAAAAAAAGACACAGGAATCCTACGGGATGCCCCTTACCATAGAGTTACAAATATTAGTAATTACTTGCAATGCTACTCTCTAGAGTATTTCTACAAATAATTACTTAACTCATCAAAAGTATTCTTACGTCTTCTTGAACTCCTCGACATATTTACAAAGAGAAATACGTTAAAATACGGTATAATTTATATTCATTCATAATACCTACAACGCCAACGTTAAAGGAATTATGTTAAAATATTAATCACCAGTATTAATAACTAACACATGGTAAGGGCTGAAGCGGTTTTATTGTATGACATCTCACTTGTAAAAATACCTTTAACGTAACATATATGTATATTTACACAACCTTTTTAACATATTGCATTAATGTTAACTCATTTAAACGACATTTATGAACTTTAACATTAATGTTAAATCATATAAATGTCGTTTATAACTTAAAATCGTGAGATTTCACACAAAATATTTCAAATAAGCTGTACGACGGTCGACCACTATTCTCGTTGGAATTTTAACACTTACTAACCATTTTAATGTCGCTTATAGTTGTAATACTTCGGACGAACAGGTTAATATTAACAATAGCCGGACCTGCCAAAAGAGGTCAAATTACCAGAAACACTATACCGCGAATTTTTCACAACAGAGACCTCGAAGCGACTAAAACCCAAATGGAATTTTCGAACCTCACTGATGACGATATTAATTGAGTTTTAACATTAATGTTAAATCGTATAAATGTCATTTATAAGTTGTTAAATAAACGTGAGATTTCACACAAAATAATTCAAACAAGCTCTACGATGGTCTGATGACTATTCTCGTTGAAATGTTGGTAAAACTTACTAACCATCTTTACGTCGTTTATAGTTGTAATAGTTCTGACGAACAGGTTAATATTTACAACTGCCGGACCTGTCGAAAGAGGTCAGATTACCTGTACGTTCTCGTAGTTTCCGAACGTCACACAAGTTTTAAATGTTGGCAACATTGAAGCACTCACAATTGACAGCTTCCCTGCTCGAAACACGAACGTTCTAAATTCAATATTCGGTAAAGTGGTACATAGAGCGACACTCTTGCGTCTCTATCACGATTTAAGTACGTTCGTTTTTCCAATGGCTATTTGATTTAATAAAACATTTATTTTATTTAAAACTTCATCACTGCCATCTATCTAGCCTATGGAACTAGGCACTGACTGTTACTACAAGTCTGTCACTCTTGGTACATATTTGAAGATGTAAATATTAAAAACATACTAATTTTGTTTACGAAGAACTCCACGCATTTCGTGACCGAAAAGCTCTTGTTTTTGGCTCAAAATGGTAATTATTGATATAACTTAACCAATATCTCGGGCACTTTGCTTAGAAAAGAGTTTGCATAGAGAAGAAAGTTGAAAGAAGAAAAGAGTTGAGTTGAAGAATGTGTAATGCTACAGTCATTTGATAGTTTTAGCTAGAAAGTTTTTCGGAAGAAAATTGGTAATTTTATAGATATCAATGAGTTGTGAATTTAAATTTTTGCTGCCTAGTTCCTGTTCCGCGACTGACGCCATATTGGAAAATGGCATACAATAGCAATAATTTTTTGCGCTCAAACTCATTTTACGATTAAAATTTTCATTTTTTAGTAAATAATATTTTTCCAAAATGCGTCTTAAGTTAAAATAGGTAAGTGGGGGGTGTCTTAATTTAAATTGATTTACGATTTTTTGCCTGTAGTGAGTCAGTACCTGAGCGCCAGCCGGCTGACGTTTTCAGTTCCCTTAGACGTACGCCTGGGATCTGAGACGTTTAAGATCTTTATGCAGCTTATTTAAATTAGATTTCGGTTTGCAAAAAAGAAATACGTATTCCTTAGAATATTCACGTCGAATGATTATTTTTCTTTGCTTGCTAATTTTTCCTACTGTTTTTTTTTTCTTACCCGAAAGTGAGTGTGATATTTAGGCAAACGAAGCCGTATGTAACAGCCAATGTGGCAAATATATTGAAAGTCGTCGATCTGTTTAAATTAAGTCCGCCTAAACCTTTTGTCCGTATCTAATAAATAAATCCATTTCCTCTATTAACAATTTGATGTTGTTTGGCTAAAACTTCCATTACTTACAATGTGACAAGGCATATTTTCTTGTACAAAATAAAATTGCATTCACATAGTAAATGTCATTGGACTTTCCTTTTATTGTGAATTTGTTTAGCTACCTCGTATTATGTGGCTTCGGATCGTTAGGTCCTGGATTCGAAACCTAGGTCAGGTACTGAAATATAGCGTTTCTTTCTTCCAGTACAAATTCTCAGGCCACATTTGGAAAGTTGGTGAAGTTACGACCCGCGCCCCTTGGGGCACGTGGACAACAGGTACACGACGGTTCCAGTCACTGTCATTAACTTCATGAAATCAAATTCAAAATCATTAAATTAAAGTAGGCTTAGTTTACAAGCACTTTTGATGACTAAATGTAGTGATCTACCAACGGCTCGAAAAGGTCCTTCACCTAGATCCTACGTAGACTAATTTAAGTTTAATACTTTATTAAACTTAGAAGTTATATATATAGAAGTTCTTAAGCACATTCGAAAAGTCAAAAAAGAAATTACAAACTAGAAAGTTTGAGCCGAGATAATAATCTCATTCAAAATTGTTAATATTGTGTGCAAGCTATGTACAACTTTAACTATGTACATCGTTAATACGAATTCTTTATATCTCGTAAATAAATAAATTACATGAATTTTAAGATATTTTTAATGCATAACAGGCTGAAAATAAGGTACAAAAATGTTTAAAGGATAGCTTTGGTTGTGTGCAAACTGTAAGAGCTGTTGGCAAAAGTTGCTTCACTACCAATAAAACAAAATTCGTTTATTTCAAGTAGGCTTAATTTATAACGACTCTACCGCCAATTTGAAAGGCAATCTGCTGAAAAGAGCCGACGAAGACTCAATAAGTATTCTTTAAAAAATAAATCATACATTGTCATAGTTAATTAATATTATTTTTATTAACAATTTCATTATTATCTGCGTAAAAGCAAAAGCTTATGCAATGGCATCAAATCATCTTTGTTATTAAGGGATTCATCTATTACTATTATGCGTATACATCAAACAAAACCGAAAAAAATATTGCAATACATTTAATTTGTTACATAAAACTGTCTACACATTAAAATAAACTATCAGGTCTGCACAGTCAAGGCGTCGTATATGTTTTATAAAGAATAAATATTTCCACGATCCGTAGGCGCACACAGCACTTTACCAAATTGCTCTTCCGCCAGTTAAGAACTATTTTTTACTCAACGCTAATGATGGCGTCCGCTTGAACTGAGGTTGGTTCAAAAACATGTTATCGTTTAAAGACAAGTTATTAACGAGCATTTTAATCTTTTGCCTTACAATGTGATTTAAATGAAAAATATTTTGCTAAGATTGAGACTTACGGAAGCTTATTAAAATGATAAGCTTGGCGCACTACAAGGAGGCACTCCTGCTCCACTACCCTTCATTTTATACGTAAATGGTATACTTGCTTGCTAGCATCATAATTTGAGCTGATAAATTTAAAAATTTGATTGTAAAAAACTTGCGAAGTAGGCTAGGCTATAGAGTGAGGATACTAAGCAGAATAATGTCGAAGAAGAAGATAATTGTAATTAAGCTGTTTGTATTTTAGAACTGTTTTTTTAGAAGTCATAGTCATAGGTATTTATTTTTGTGATGTATTCTAGAAGATTTATAGGTGTATCCTTTTTATAGTGCATAGCAGCGATGTGCTTTTAACAATGACTCGGCTGTAAGATTTAGAGAGAAGAAACTCATTACTGAAGTTGGTGTTATTGTCAGTTTTAACCAACTCCAGAGTTGAGTTTTAACTCAAAATGTTACAAGCGAGTCACAGGTCGGTCGTTAAAGAGCCATATACGTAAAAGGTACACTTATTAAGATTATCTGTATAATTAAGCAGGTAAAAAGGAACATGTTTGTATTTAGATAGTTTAAGATTACTGTTGGCGTTTAAGCTCCCAACTTTTCATTATCTAATTGGTTGCAGTAGTGTAACTTAATGGATAAAGACTAAATATAATCTCTTTACAGCTCAAAAGGTTCAATTTCCAAGTGACAGATGAATAAAGGGCCATAAAACGCTTAGATTTATTTCGCTATAAATGTAATGATACCATCAAATTTCAACTTCCATAACAATTCTCGAAGTTACATCACGATTAACATTACTATAAATGTAATTGTTTTCATCTAACCGTTCAGAAAATTGGGATAATCGCGATTGTAGCTACATAGACTCCCTTATTTTTAAACTGGTAAGAAATACTAACGTTCCGTTTTTCACAATTTAACTTGACAGATAAATATTGTGGTGTACCTTTCCATATAGACACTCTTTAATTGCAATGCATCGTATGTGGTGGCCATAGGGCCGGTATATTACAGTGTTAGATACAGTTTAGTAATGACAGTGTCACTCACCAGTGCCATTGATGCCGGAGGGTCGGATGCGCGCGTCGTACCGCCCCGGACCAAGGATCTGGTCTAGAATCTGTTTCTCCTTCTCTCTGAAGTTTATCTTCGCGTTCATACATCTGTGTCAGAAATAGTACATAATAAACAATGGGCTAAAATTATCCATTATTACTCTAGGAAGTAGTTTGAAGCCCAATACAACCAGAGATTTGATTAGACACTGACTTAAAATACAAGTATGCTTTTAGGTTTAGAGCTCTTTTTAGATTTACTTTAGCGCTGATTTCAAAAGAGGCAATCTTGTCAGTTAGGAGCTTAGAGCTTCAAATCGTAAGAGTTTGGCCTTGAATAAATTGTAAATCATTAAAAAAAGGGCTGATGAGAATATTTTACACTACAATTACCTGCTTATACCTTAATTATAATATGCCATAGACAAACAATAGTTTAAACGATTTTATTTCTTAAATTGATAGTAATTTGCTATGATAAACAATAATTTGCTGGTTATTCCCTTCTATTTGGACCACATAATACCGTCGTAATTCTAGCAGGCTCAAGTTGTTTAACCGATATCATTACGTGGCGTACTTCCAATAAATGCCCAAATGGTTGACAGCGTCGTAAAGTGTCTTGACTGACGAGACGTTCGGTCGTTGGATACAATGCTGGTTTAAAATAGAGAATAATGCCGTCGGCGCATTCCAGACAAACGCGGTGGTATTATTTTCATCACCATTATCTAGCGATTAAGTTTTTAATAGATTTTTAGTTTTTTGAAGTATGACAAGAAGATATAGTTGTGAGGTGTACGGACAAGCTTTTGACAGTTCAGTTGGTGTGTTAAACTGAAGGAGCGATTGTTATGTAAAAATATTTTATTAAATTAAGCAGCCTTTTTTATTGAACTAGTCTATGTCCGCTTCCTCAGTTACAACCAAAGCAAAACCCAAATCATAAAGTAGAATATCTACAACTATAGGATTTTAAAAATTCAAAATTTAAATTCTTTAATTTCAAATAAGCTCTTATACTTGTACTTTTGAAAAGTCAAGTCTTTTAATGAGGGGTGACTCTACCACCGGTTCAGAAAGGAGATTCTGCTGAGAAGAGCCTGCAAGAAACTCAGCAAGGACAATTTTTTATATTAATTTTTATATATAATTTTCAAAACCCAGGTATGCTACCCACATAAGTGGGTATCGTATGCTAAAAAACCAGTGTCGACAAAATATCTTTAGTCTTTGTCAGATACGTCAATGAGGATATCAAACAGAAACATTAAGGTGGCATAGACAAATTCAAAGTAAACTTTCAGCATAGTTGCAGCTTCATATAAATCAAAGACAATGAAGAAATAGTCGAATTTTGAAAATATTCGCGTTCACATTTACCATGTCTGTGGGTAGACGTATAAGATTTATATCACTTGCATATTTAAATGGCGGATTAATTTATTTGCTGTCTCGAAAGTTAATAATAGTCTTCTATTAGAAGACTAACGGATTGTAAGCGCCGTCCTGTTACAAAATAGATTCACATACCTGGTTCCAAAATATAATTTTTACCAATGGTTAACGGAACAGATATAAGCTCATATTAATGAGTACCGAGTGACAATGTCACAAAACTTTGCAATTAGCAAAGAACGCTAGGAAATTGTTCTACAAGGCACTAACCTAAGTCCGTCAATCTAATTCTGCTGCTTCCAATTATTTAATTCCAATACATTAATTAAAATCTTTAGTTATTATTAAGACCGAGGACTGGAAGAGATCAGGCATCCCTGCTTATAGTCTTCTACAAGAAGGGAGGCCTGACACCTTTCGGCCATCGGGAGCTTAGATATACCACGTTAATTGGTTGGTTGGCGGGACATAGAATCGCAAAGCAGAAGTGGAAATCGTTACATAGTTCGGAGAGCCGATGTACTATGGGGTTCCACGGTGAAGGAATG
Source organism: Mycalesis mineus (assembly GCA_034621355.1). NCBI lineage: Eukaryota > Metazoa > Arthropoda > Insecta > Lepidoptera > Nymphalidae > Mycalesis > Mycalesis mineus. The sequence continues at coordinate 12,896,878 of CM067902.1, forward strand.
ACGACCCCTCACCGGAAAATGCAAATTTGGCCAACTAAGTGGACTGACGACATTTAACGAGACGCAGGGTGTTGCTACATGCGGCTAAGGCCTACCTCCATCGATTGATGTGATAATGATGATGACGATGATTACATTGCTTTAATCTGTTCTTTTAACAATAAAGTGACTGATAATAGTCGCGACGAAGTCAAAACCCGCTTACCCAGCAGCGTCAGTCGAAGTTCCAGGTCTTGCACTCTTATAAGAGAGATGAGACCTGAGGCCTGATGATGTTGTTGTTGTTGATGATGATGATGATGATGATGATGATGATGATGTTGATGATGATGATGATTATATTACTTTAATCTGTTCTTTTAACAATAAAGTGACTGATAATGGTCGCGACGAAGTCAAAACCCGCTTACCCAGCAGCGTCAGTCGAAGTTCCAGGTCTTGCACTCTTACAAGAGAGATGAGACCTGAGGCCTGATGATGTTGTTGTTGATGATAATGACGATGATTATATTACTTTAATCTGTTCTTTTAACAATAAAGTGACTGATAATGGTCGGTCTTGCACTCTTACAAGAGATGAGACCTGATGATGATGATGATGATGATGATTATATTACTTTAATCTGTTCTTTTAACAATAAAGTGACTGATAATGGTCGCGACGAAGTCAAAACCCGCTTACCCAGCAGCGTCAGTCGAAGTTCCAGATGTTGCACTCTTATAAGAGAGATGAGACCTGAGGCTTGATGTTGTTGTTGTTGATACTGATAATGATAATTTTGTAATAATTAAAAACAACATACCCTGCGAGTTGCAGAATGTAGAGTGCTAGTAACACGAGGAGGGAGCATGATGGCCGAGAGATGTCCATCCTCCGTCTGCAACAAATTATACCATATCATAACTGTAGCGATAAGGCCGCCTTTGCATGCTTACATATTATATGTTTGTTATTGTATCTTGTTTGTTTGTATATTATTTGTGTAAAATAAAGGTTTTCCTATTCTACATTTCTTTAACTTTTATTATATTAGTGACGCTCGTAACTATGTCCTCACGAAAACCGTAAATTACTATATTGCTACACAACTTCTCAACTATTCACGCATATTTGTTAATTAAAATCGTGCTTTAAAATTACAGCATTTCTTAATAAAAGAATGATTTATTACCATATTTTTTCAGCCTAAAACGCATTGGAAAAGTTTTCTTTAATTAAGGAAGACTTTTCATGACGCCGCGGTTATTAAACGATACTTTTTGTCAGTAAAAAGTTCCAAACTGCAATTAAAGCGCCATATTTTCGCAAACTGACAGTAATTTTTCACGAAAATTGCTTCACAGCCGTGCGATTAAAGCAAAAATTGCACATAAAATCTTTATTTGGCGAAATTTCTTGCGACTAGGTACTTTGGTAATATAAATTGTAGCTCTGCATTAATATGAGATTGTTTTGACACCCTCCTGGTGCAGCGGGATACAAGGTACATTTATAAAACGCTGGTCCTGGGTTCCCGGCTGGGCCGATTGACAATGTCTTAATTGGTACAGCTGGTGGGAGGCTATAGCGGTGGCTGGTTACCACCCAACCGCCAAGCAATTTAGGGTTCTAGTACAATGTCGTACAGAAACCGAATAAGGGTGTGGCTTTCATTCTACTTGTAGCAAAGTTAGGTCGCTTTCATCTTAGATTGCATTCCATGATAGATGCAGATCGCTAGTCTTACCATCAGATATGATAGTAGGTATTCAAAGGTTAACTTGTAGTGAATAAAAAAATATTTGGGACAATTTTTATGAAGTGCAACTGTTTTTAGAACAAATTCTTCATTCGGAACCGGCAGTTGAGTTAATACAAATAGATGATTTGTAGTTGAACGTATTTGATGTTTTGAAAATGATTTCTTGATTAGAACGAATTTTGATTTTTTAAAATCATGCTATAGTTCGCCGGATTACGAATACTACTTCAATAGAAATCTTGCTGAACATTTTCACTGGTTATATCTTTATCTAATATTCTTTATAAAAACTAGGCCGTGCCACCATCGACCACAGCTTAATAGCATCAAGCTCGCAACGTCGTTATATCAACAAAGTTGGAACACCCTGTGTAAACTAGACGCGCCCGCCACATCGATAACTAACGAAGACACGCGAAAATTGAATCAGCTTCCCTTGCCCAGGAAAACTGTCATTTACACCTCACGATGTTAGAAATCAATACGATACGATAAATCGTAAATTACAGTATTTACTAAATGCGACGAAAAAGACACCCGGGGCATATGCTTTTTTGAATGCTCAGGGTGTACAGACCTAAGAGCTGAAACAACAAACGACGGGGTCAACGCAAGAAATGTTATAGCTTATATGCTGTCGAGCGAATGGCAGAAGTATGCCCACATGCTCCGAATGAAAAATAAAATATTAAGAAAAGAATTAAAAAGAGGAGAAAAAGATGAAAAGAGAGAGATAACGAGACAACTAGGTCAGCACGAAGAGATGCTCAGTAGTTCCGTGCTGACCAAGGAGTTGAGGGAGGGCTTTTTCCACGCGAACTGGACATACTCTGCCAAATGGCAGAAATCCGTAGGGATATTTTGTCTCCCCTCACAATAAAAAACAATATTTACTAAAACGTAAAAAGTACAATAAGAATTGGTTGCAAAATGAATGAAATGCTTTGTTTAAACTGAATGGAGTAAAGAGAGAGTAAGAGAGTTTTCGTTATAAATTGTACACCGCTTCACACTATCTTATTTCATCAAATCGGTTACAATAAAACCTTTAATAAAAAACGTTCAACTACCTACTAATTAGATGAATAACTTATAAATTTGTAAAAATTTATATATTCTCACAGCTGTATTAATAATTTTATAAAGCTTTATATGTCAACAGTAGAAGCGTATAGCACAGTATAGTCGTATCGTTGTACATCGTATCGTATCCACGATCGTATGTTCGAAAAACTCCCCGGATGTAAACAAATTAGCTGTGGGACGTCAACTGAAAGTTTCACATACGACGGAGTTTCCTCGCTTTTATCGACAGTCGATAATCGACGTCCTCCATTGCTACTAGTTAGTAGTTACGGATACGACTAAAACTGTTTTCCACGGAAAACCTTATTACGGACTAGCAGTTTCCCGGGAGTTCCACCGCATAATATAGCTTTTAATTTCCTGTCTTCCCCATGCTATGCCTCTCTTGGTATAGATTTATTGAGACCTTAATTATTTCCCTTAACGGAGTAAAACAAAACCGCTTGCCGTTATCTGACTTGACATTGACTTTGACGATCAGATACTATGTCGATTCTTGAAATATATACATCGTACAAACATCTCGCTTGCATCTCGTCGATCATGCCACCTTCAGTTCGACTGTCAGTCTAATATGGCAAAATGTCATTAGAGAATACCGATTTCTGTTACATCCGCTTTGCAACTGTGGTACATCGGCTTCAAAACTGACGTTTTTTTCAAGAATCGACAAACTGATTGACCGGGACCGACGGCTGAACGCGCTTGTCGAGGCACAAATAAGGGATAATAATATAATTTATTTTCTCACCACAAACCAGTATAAATAGTACATGTTGATCTAAATCCATTATACATTAGGTTGTGGTTCGCTGGTGCCTGTTATAGGTATAAAACCCGTGCTACAAGTCACCAGGGTTCCACCACTCGGACATTACATAATTAACATTGTACCATAATTTTGATATATATTGGATATTTTAACAACATCAACTCTGAACACGGGCTGCAACTGAAAAATTCTTATTTTTAATATCCGAATATTCGCACGGGGATGAATGTCGTGGTACAGAGTTCCCACGCGGACATAGTCGCGGGCGTACGCTTCTCTTCTATGTAATATGAAGCAATGTTGTTGCTTAAGACTTTGTTGCCAAAACGCACAAATAAACAGTTAGTTGCTATTGCAGCTGATCACCATATGCTGGGAATTTCGTTTGAGTTGTAAATTCATATTAACAGATCTCTTACCTAAAATTCAAACTATCTGAAATATTTATTTGTAGTTTCAATTTCAGATAAGCCACCGAATCCAAGCGACAAAGTCAACCAGATCGGACAGAAATCTGAGTATCCTTAGATGTTAACTGCAATGCTAAAATTCAATTTGAAGTATACCTATCGAGGTTGAGGAAGACATTTAGATTTCTGTTCCGATCTGGGTGACATTGCCGCTTGGATTCGTCACTTATCGCGGAAAATAGCACTATAAATAAAAATTTTTAACAAAAAATAGAATTGCACTAATAAGTAAAAAATAAGTGTGTCATTTAGTTCCTTTAATTTACTTAAGCATATCTATGAAGTCGGTGCCACGAAAGAAATCAGAGATGTACAAAATGGTTCCATAAAAGCATTTAAATACAAAATGCAAAATACTTTTCAGATTTACTATTTCAAATGCAAAATACTAAATACTTTTGAATTTTGTATTTCAAATAGAAAATGCAAAATAGGTATTTTCAAAATGCTTTTTCAAAATAAAATACCTTTTGACCAAATCGTATGATATTTTTATTTATTTTAGAATAGTCACTTATAACATTACTAAAATAAGATTAACCTAAGTTACTTATAAAATTAGTAAATAAGTGTCGAAAGACTCGTCTAAATAGGTCCAGCTGTTTCAGAGATTAGCCAGAACAAACAGACTGACAAAAAATTGATTGTTGGTGTAGTATATCAGTAGTTCTATAGAGATAATTTGATTTGAATATTTAAATTAAGAACATTTAAAAGTAATTTTACATACAAACTATCAACCCCTATATAACCCTATAGGGATGAAATTTTGAAAAATTCTTGAATAACATATTGATTTAGTAGTTCGTATACAAATTTTCATTAACATAACTTCAAAAATTTAAGACTTTCCATAGAAACTTTGAACCCCTTCTTCTTTAATTTTCGCGACAAATAGTATTCTATGCAATACCTCAAAATATGAACTACAAACTTGCCAAGTTTCATTTGAATACATTCAGTGTTTTAGCGTGAATCGCGGCCGACAAAAATCCACTATCGGTCAAATTTGGCAATACAAGCGTCATTTGTTCATTTCATTTCGCTTGACTGGTAATGTTGACTAAACTTAATCACAAAGTATTTTGCATTTTGAAATGAATTTTCAAAATGCAAAATACATCTCGAAAGGTATTTTAAATAAAATACAAAATGTTTTTCTTAAAAGGTATTTAAATGCAAAATACAAAATAGGTATTTTGCATTTTGTATTTGCATTTTAAATACAAGTATTTCAAATAAATCACATCTCTGAAAGAAATATTATAACTGACGAACGACCCCGGAAGAGTTCCGTCTTTATTTTGTATTTTTTTTAATAAGTAAAAAATAACTATGTCATTTAGTTTCTTTAATTTACTTAAGCATATCTATGAAGTCGGTGCCACGAAAAAAAATATTATTACTGACGAACGACCCCGGAAGAGTTCCGTCTTTATTTTGTATTTTTTTTAATAAGTAAAAAATAACTATGTCATTTAGTTTCTTTAATTTACTTAAGCATATCTATGAAGTCGGTGCCACGAAAAAAAATATTATTACTGACGAACGACCCCGGAAGAGTTCCGTCTTTATTTTGTATTTTTTTTAAAGGAACGGACGGAATCCTTAAAATATCTACACGTGTTCGTTGCGATTGTGCTATTGAAGTTTTGTTTAAAGAGGGTGGTTTTCTATTTAAAATTAGAGAAACCAACTATTCGTACAAGTAAATACTCTCGTAGTTACACTTTTGTTTATGAATTTATGAAACTTTCTTGACCTAAATTATCAGGTAAATTGTAACAAACCATCAAAATAGACAGCTGTGAAAACTAACAAATTTCAACCCGTTGGACGACCGCCAGTGGCCGGTGTAACGTCGCGACGTGAGGTGAGACAACGTGTCGCTAATTAGTTCAGCCAATTTACGTTAAACACTGTTCGCTTTACTAATATTACGCTATGAGCTTTTTGTGTCCCGTTCGCAATTTCACAATTCTTTTGTAAGTCATTATTATCAGCATTATTTAAGAAATCAGGGCTAATTCGCCAAAATACGACCAAATTCCTTACTCCGAGCTGAACTGAACTGAAAATTGTCTCAGTCTGACCTAGGATTCGAACCTAGTACCTCGTGATTGGTAGCCACTTATGCTAACCACTGGATCAACAAAGAAGTTTACATTATGTAGGTACATTTTTGAGTAATGATGCAATCTAAGATGGAAGCGGGCTCATTTGTTAGGAGTAGGATAAAACGCGTGGTGGTGGTGAAAACCTCCCACCAGCCAGCCCAACTCAATAAAATCTCGATCGGCCCCGCCGGGTATCAAACCCAGGACCTCCGTCTTATAAATCCATTGGACATACCACTGCGCCACGGAGGTCGTCAAATAATTGATGAATAGTAATAATTGACAAATCAAACTATTAATCCACCTGAGGTTAAGTTGAAAAGCATTACAAAGCATCGGCAAGAAACACGTCCTACAATACGTACTTCTATTTATTTATTTATTCTTTATTTGTACATCACAGCAAAGAAGAACATTTAACAGAGACACAAAAAGATTTAAGTAGAAATGGTACAAAAGGCGACCTTATCGCTAAACAGCAATTTCTCTTAGGCAACCTTAGGCTTAGGAAAATATTTGGTATAATGGTACACTATGTGGCACACTATAATGTAGTTGGTGAATAATACGTATAAATACATACATTCAAATACATACACACTAATACATAAATAATTACACAAAATTCCTATACTATAATTATAATAGATATTATAAGATAGACTAATACGTAATACTATAATATTTATATATCCGTTTATCTGATGCATAGAAGTCCCGTATGGGTAATTTCACCAGCAAGTTAACCCTAAAATACAATACTATAATAAAATATAATACTATTTGCTGGCTTGGCAGAAAAGTGAAAATAGTGGTTATAGGTACTGTTACAAAGACCTCAAAACTCTACAAAAAATACTTGGTCTAATACAAAAAGCAACCAACGATGTGTAATCTTTTAAAACATAAATTCATAAGTAAGTATATAATAAGAACCCACAAACTGCTTTACTACGATAAATAAATGTTCCCTAAACATTGGCTGGCACCGACTTCATAGATATGCTTAAGTAAATTAAAGCAACTAAATGACACAGTTATTTTTTACTTTTTAGTGCGTTTTGAGTCGGTTCTATTTTTGTTAAAAAAATTTTTAGTTTTTGAAGGGACATTATTTTAGTATGAGCCAAAGTTACCAAGTTGATGAAATACTAAAATAATGAAAAAACTGACGCCAAATAGCGAAAACAGATAAACCATTCAGCAAGCAATTTAATACATAATTAAAACAGAATTGATTCCGTGGAGTTTTTAAAATGGCTTACATTATTCTAATATTAATAAAATTTGTATCTTTCAATAAAACTAGTATTTTTAAAAGTATCTTATTAACCATTTATTACCAATTTAGGCCAAAAAAGTCAGAGGAGTAAAGAATACCAATTTGAAGTAGGTTTCCATTATGGTTAAGGAATTTTGATGAAACTGTCGTCATGGTCTTAAAAGCTTTCATAATTTCATAAAAGTTGAAAGTCTGTTTTCTCCTACAGTTAGTAAATTACCTACGGAAGGCCACTATGGAGTTCGAACCTTGGTGGCTTTGAAAGATAACCCGTAACAAAATTTAGATACATTACATTTTTATAGTAACTGAAGACATGAATTTATTTTTAAAAAGGGGAATAAATTGCTGTTGTTTTGTTTAATTTTAATTAACTTGTTAAAAAAAACGCAAGCTTACTAAAAGTAGATTGAATTACATTCAATCGCAGCTCCCATGTACCTAATAAAAATAATAAATAGGTATATTTGGTTATTTAGAAACTATATTTAAGAAATAAAAAAAATATTTTTGCTGCATGATGATTTCTGCACAATGTGTACAGATACAGAGTGTGTCAGGCATGATGAATATTTAGTTTAAAAATACAATTGTTCAATATTAAAACATGTATTATTTTATTAATATATCATTATTTTGTTTTCTGTCAGGCATGATTAATATTTAGTTTAAAAATACAAAGATATTGACATAAAAACAGCTAGCTACATTAATATATAAATATATAAATAACTAAAAGAATACCTTAACAAAATTCACTCCAGGAATGCACTAGCGCCCACTTTCAAATAACACAAGCCTATAAATATAAGCGCAACTCGCTTGCCAAATGCGCTTATAAATGTCAACGCAAATTAATTTAAATGCACAAGGAAATTTATCAACTGTTATTATTAACGAGTTAATTCACGTAATTCGTAACGTATTTATTTATTTTCATTTACATTTGATGAGACGTCCGTCCGCGTAGACAGCCTGACGGCGACTGAAGGTTTGAAGGCTGTAGCGCTGTAATCTGTCAAGTGCTACGGACGGACTGAAAGCTTCACGAGTACTTTTACACTATAAGACATATGTACGAGTGTAATATGGATCCGATGCGACATGACGATTTGTGAACATGGATATAACAAGTGGTGTAGCAATGAATACTTTTATGCAGTATGTATTGGAAACTTCACGAGCCATTTTACAAAGTACGACGTGCATACGACTAATGATGTGTAGCCAATTTAATAAATCGTAAAGTGTTTTTCTCTCATTTCACAATTACAGGCACGGATGAGCTGTACCATAAAAGCTCTATCAAACTTTACTTTCAAGTAAACTACTTTATTTGTTTAGCCTAGACATCAACACAAGAACTTTTGAAAAGTCTAATCCGAAAACTACCATTGGTTTAAAAATCAGATTGTACCGAGAAGAGCCGCAGAGAAAACGTAGTTGCTTTTTTTAAAATAAACCTAGTGTTGCAATTTACGATTTAGATTAATCAATGTTATTGTTTCCAGAAAAAAACAGAGATGATGGATTGACTGATATCATTATAATTATATATATAATACCTCGTACGTCGTCGTCCATAATAATTATTTACTCATTTTTTTTGTAAAGGCACGAATAAGATTTTAGATAAAGGTGTGAACAACCCCTAAAATAGTAGACCATATTTTATCTTATTACCTATATTAACTACTTTTAAAGCTTTTGCGTTTCCCCAATAATTAGGTGAGTTATTAAGGGCAGATTTTTAACTTCCGAGGTTGCGTGGTACAATTTGGCAGAAAGCCAGATTGACAAGACCACGCAACTTAAAAAAACATGAGAAAACTAGGTCATAGTAGCTGATGAAGGACACGTAAATCAGTTTATAAAAAGTTCGGTTTTTATTACTGTTTATATTTTGGTTAGATGGAAACTAACACTTATCTTTGAAGATCTTAAATGCACAATCAAAAATGCACCTCACTCTCGGGTGAGAGTGAGGTGCATCTCAGTCCTCAATTATTTAAAACTAATTCTTTGTCCTCTTTGTTATTGAGTGGTATTTTTTCATTTGAACTAATTTTTAAAACAGGCTTGTGTGTATAGTAATGCATTTTATATTTAATTCCACGAAAAATATAGGAGGTCATCAATACGACGCGATCGTTTTTTTTTATTTTAAGTTAAAAGTCGCATTGTTAACAATTAAATTTTGATGTAAATTTTTTTATGTAAGTAGCTAAGTTAGTACGAAATTTTCTAAAATTATAGCGGCAATGTAAAATTAGTGAAGATATATTTTATAAAACTAACTAAACTCAAATTTTTTGAGAATTTTTTTTTAGAAATCTTGTAGACCTCGAAAAATTGCTAATTAAGCTACCTATTTATAAAATTAGTTATTAAACTCAAAAATTCTAACGCCTTTAATATTTCTTGATAAGTTTCAACAACGAAGAACACTTCTATTTACCACAATATCTACAACTTTGTTTTTAAATATAAAAGGAAACCCAAAATGATTTGAAATATAAATACAAAAATCAATAATATAAAAATATAGAAGCACCTCCACATTAAAAATTAAGTTAAAATTTTAATCGACAAATCGATATCAGTACGCAAGGCTTCGACGGCAGCCATTTTGAATATGGCATCCGATAGAACTCTACTTACGTTAAATTGCGTAAATAGAACGAATTATTCTTTGAAACGAATAAGGAAAACCATGAAGGATAATTAATAATTATTACACAAGGCAAAAACACGTGAAAAATGCCTAAAAATCTTAAGTAATCGCTTAAAATGTTAGGTGAAGTCACTCAATGCATGCAACATGGCGGCTGTTATCGATGATCAGAAATCGTAATGGCGGCCAGTACATCGAACCCTGTTAACTGATTGATTGGCGTTCTTATCTAAAATCCCTGACAAATTACACCTTAAACGAAGTAAAACAATGTGAAAAGGCTAAAAATAGACGCATACTTTGTAAAGAACGACCTAGAGTGGAGTTTATAGTGTTGTGGGGCTGAAAACGCTCGCCGAGGCCATAAACAATTTCTGTCAATAGATGGCATTGACACGGCCGCCATCTTTTATTACAGTTTACGCAGGTAGTTCTATTTTTAGACGCAATTAAATATGTATTATTTTTCAACACAATATATTTTCCCTATCTATTTACACAGAAATTATTAACATCAATAAAGCTGATTCAAATTTTTAACAGATATTAATATCACAAAAAAAAAATACTTTTAAAAATCAATAAATTTGAATTTCGATTTGATAGTAAAGCTGTAATAGCTGGACTTGCTTACAAATACAATGAAATATAAAATTTAAGATATTTAAATAACAACGTAGTTTAATGCGCACAAAGGTCCTTTGTGCTAAAAATAGATTTCATCAGGAACATCCTGAAAAAAAAAATAGTATATTTCTTTAATCAAGACCAACCTTACCTGATCGTTACGCAGCTCACTCAGCTCCGGAGGCTATGGTAGACTGGATATGAGATAAAAAAGAAATAAAACACTCACCTTTACCAAAGTCCCATCTCCAAGGGAGGCTTCGTCTCGCACCGTACCGAAAAAAATGCCAATTACAAAAGGTGGACTAAAAAAATGAGTGATAATTGTAAAAAATAAAAACGTCTGAAATGGCTTGCAGCGTCGCTCGTTTCAGACTGGCCCGGGAGAGAGTGCGGGCATCTGTATCGATCGGGATAGCGCGCAGCCTCCGGACCGCCCGCCCGCCCAGCCGCCCAGGTGAACCTACCGCTGCCAGCTGCACTAGGTTCATTACCTGCTTTATATGACCTGCTATTAATATGCTAAATGTAAAAACATGAAATTAAGAGGTATATAAACTACAAATTATAAGCTACTAGCAGACGCCCGCGACTTAGTCCAAGAGGAAAAAAATATATTGCAATCTTCCAAGAATCAAAAAACAATTGTCCTCCTTTTATAAAAGAAAAAATGGGTATAGTAAACTATTCTTTAAAGATAGATATATGTCACAGCGGACTTTTTCTAATCATAAAAAAGAGGACCAATCCTTCCAAGTATTGTTTTTATATCTCTAATAGATAAAACAGCGATTTCGCTTTCGTTTAAAAGCTCCCAATGAAAGATGGTGGCTTAAATTTCTCCATTAATTATCGTCATATTTCATCTAATTTATATAAAACCTTAACAAATTATATATTAAAACCTTACTCAGTAAATACTCTATCTATTTCCAAAATTCAAATTCGTTTGTTACCCGACTACGTCAGAAGGAGGGTTATGTTTTTCGAGCGTATGTATGTATGTATGTATGTATGTATGCCCATTTCTTCGGCACGCGCTACAGCCTAAACGACTGAACGGATTTTGACATGTGAGGTGTCGTTGAATTTGTATAGTATATATATAAATCGTGGTAGTGACATAGGCTATATAAATTTACAAAATGGCGGCTGTAAATGGGGGAAAAAAGGGGAGATGTGTGTATATCTTTCTTCTATCTTAGCAATATGAGTATCAAATGAAAGGTTGTAAAAAGACCATTTCGAAAATATAAATATCATATCATGTTTATATTGCCGTTTTAACAAAAAATGGCATAAAGTCATTTCTATACCATAAACTAAAACAAAAAAGTCTCAAATAAAATTATTATTATAAAAACCCGACTGCTTAGAAGTTATGAACTGAACTGGGTTTTTTGTTTTTATAATAATAATTTCAAGTAGGATTAGTTTACGAGGTCACTTACATCGTCAAGATGTTCTGTTACTAACTTGTAACACCGATTCGAAAAGAATCTCCTTAGAAGAGCCGAAGGGTATTCTAGGTCTACATGTTTTTTTTATTCATTACACTGCTTACACTTCTGATGGTAAGTGTTAATGCAGTCTAAGTTGGAAGCGGGTTCATTTGTTAGCAGCTGGATGAAATCCACACCCCTTTCGAGTTCTACACATTGTAGCGGATCACTTAATCCCTTGGCGGTACGTCTTTGTCGGTAAATAGCCAAGGCCAAACCTAGACCAGAGTGCCTACTGTGAGATTACTTAAAAACAATCGAAAACTTCACATTCGCGTTAAGGGCAAATTTTATATGGAACTGAAGCAGCGCCCCTGGCGGGAGTGAGAGAAAACTCAAATGGGCGAGTGTCAGAACGCTTTTTTTGCTATATAATTTGACATTATTAGTGACTACGTTTTTACGCAGTCGCTCGGTGAAAAACTCACACTTGCCCCACAGAGTGCCGAGTGTGAGTCTCTTACCGAGCGACCGCGTAAAAACGTAACGCAAATTTATATGGAATTTTACTAACGCCATCTAGTTATAGTGAGAGTAAACGCTTTTTTTGCTATATAATTTGACGTTATGAGTGACTACGTTTTTACGCAGTCGCTCGGTGAAAATCTCACACTTTCCCCACTGGACTAATTCAGAAATTTTTAATCGGCCCAGCCGGGCATAGGACCCAGGACCTCCTTCTTATTTTCAGACACTTAATGCAACCTCACAGCCTTCTTATTTACAACGTGTAGCGATAATTCAAATACATGTACGAATTTTTCTAATATAAACTGCAATGGATGCACTGAATTTATGTATTGCCGTGTTAAAATACGAGTATCGGTAAACAGCTCCCCACACCCACACTCCCGTCTACGATACCAAAGGACTCGGATGTCCCCCCTTCATATTGATTTATGTGTATTTTGAGATGCGTGGGTACTGCACCTACCTCCGTTGCACCCGGGAAAACAAAGGCTCTATCTGGGCTTATATAGGACTATTAGATTGTGTAGTAGGCGTTTTAAAAATAACTGTGAGCTTGTCCGGGGAAGTGCTATCACCGACATGGGTATCGTCAGGATATTCTCAGTATCAAGTTCATTGTTAGCCTATTTTAACGCCCCACTACAGGGTTAGACTCCTTATTGGATAAGATATGGATCTTATACTCATCGTGCTGCTCCAATGCGGCTTGGTGGGCTTAGGGTGATTGTTTTCGACACTTAACATCTCTATCAAAATGTTATTAATAATGACCCGGACCGACGGCTTAACATGTTTTTCGAGCCACGAGGGTTTAACACCACCTAAGCCACTACGGGCTAAATGATGTACTGACAATTTCTTAGAAAAAATCAAGCTCACCCAGGACTCCTGTACCTCGAGAACTTGATCGACACTTCATAGGCTATCCAGTAGACTCTATATAAAATTTTTTAACAAAAAATAGAACCGACTCAAAACGCACTAAAAAGTAAAAAATAACTGTGTCTTTTAGTTGCTTTAATTTACTAAAGCATATCTAGGAGTTGGTGCCAGCCAAGATTTCTTCTTTAAGGACGTTACCAAGAACCCACAAACTGCTTTACTACGTAAAATAAATTTTCCTTAAACTTGGCTGGCACCGACTTCATAGATATGCTTTAGAAAAATTTTTATTTCTTACTTTTTAGTGATTTATTGCCACGTAACGTACTCGTACTATACTGTCATAGTATATTATATGGCACTAGTAGCCTTAAAACTACCGATACCGAGACAAAGACCGAAATCACTGTAAAATTTGAAGAGTTCCTTCAATTTCCCCAGGATATCATCATCAGATCCTAACATGATGACAATGGGACCACCTTGGAAGTATGCCCTTTCTAATAAAAAAAGAATTATCAAAATCGGACAACTCTGTAAAAAGTTATGCGTGGTCATAAATAAAAAAAAATATATATATATACGTGTCGAATTGAGAACCTCCTCCGTTTTGTTTTCGTCGGTTAAAAAGACTATATTTTAAGACGAGTATGTAGTACCTTGGTCTCTAACTGCGGGCTTCATAAGAAGACTCAGAGTCACTCAGCGGGCGATGGAAAGAGCAATGCTCGGAGTATCTCTGCGTGATCGAATCAGAAATGAGAAGATCCGCAGAAGAACCAAAGTAACCGACATAGCTCAGCGAGTCGCAGAACTGAAGTGGCAATGGGCGTGGCACGTGGGTAGAACAGCTGATGGACGTTGGGGGCCGTAGGTGCTAGAATGGCGACTCCGCACCGGAAAGCGCAGTGTTAGTTGACTCCCCACCAGGTGGACTAGTCGCAGGGAGCCGCTGGGCACATGCGGCTCAGGATCGTTGTGTTTGGAAGTCCCTAAAAAGTGTCTATGTCCAGCAGTGGACGTCCACTGGCTGATAATGATGATGATGATGTAGTCATTGCTCCCGGAGAGACAAAGGCTCTATCTAAGGTTGGTTGGTTATATAGAACTAGAATTGTAGTAAGGTTTTCGTTTCCTATAAAGAAGCCTGGCCCTGTTCCCTTGGCTTTGACTTCAAAATATTTCGATAACTTATCAGTGCTTTGTGAGTGATGAATTATGCGAAATAACGTATAATTTTTCGAATAATTCATAATCGCACTGAAACTTGAAAAAGGCTCGATCGATTTCAAGCAAAAATTCATCGAAGGTATTTTTTATATGATTTCTGATAATTAATAAAAAAAAGAAATAGTCATGTTGATGATTTTCTTTGGGAACATTTTATTCATAATACTAAAGAGACAACTGGTTCATTCATAAATATAAGATGAAAGAAAAATAATGTGTTCTAAATATACACGCTTTAATAAAAGCCCAATGAGCAATATCAGTCATCGGAAATGACCTGTCGACTGCACTCAAAGCTTATTGACGTCGTCACTCGATGCATCGCATGCTATTGGTGGAATCGGAACGCTACTCTATATTCTCTTTTGTTGGTATTATCCGTTTATTATTTACAATCCTACAGCAATCATACAGCAATAAGAGAAAACTATTATTTCAGTTACTACTGATTATTCAATTTATTTGAAGTTCCATAAAACAATAAAACAATAGTTTGTATCACCACAGAATACATAATAATATCTACAAAGTAAAGCCTGACCAGGAATATAACAAAATTTTTTAACAAAAATAGAACCGACTCAAAACGCACTAAAAGGTAAAAAATAACTGTGTCATTTAGTTGCTTTAATTTACTTAAGCATATCTATGAAGTCGGTGCCAGCCAAGTTTAAGGAAAATTTATTTTACGTAGTAAAGCAGTTTGTGGGTTCTAGGTAACGTCCTTGAAAGTAAAAACCTTGGCTGGCACCGACTCATAGATATGCTTAAGTAAATTAAAGCAACTAAATGACACAGTTATTTTTTACCTTTTAGTGCGTTTTGAGTCGGTTCTATTTTTGTTAAAAAATTTTATTTGTTACTTTTTAGTGATTTATCGCCACGTACAGTACTTGTACTATACTGTCATAGTATATTATATAGCACTAGTAGCCAAAAAGCTACCGATACCGAGTCAAAAACCGAAATCGCTGTAAGCGTGCCTCCAAAATTTGAAGAGTTCCTTCAATTTCCCCAGGATATCATCAGCAGATCCTAACATGAGGACAATGGGACCACCTTGGATGTATGCCCTTTCTAATAAAAAAAGAATTATCAAAATCGGACAACACTGTAAAAAGTTATGCGTGGTCATACATAAAAAAAAAAAAACAAAAAACAAATATACGTGTCGAATTGAGAACCTCCTCCGTTTTTTTTCGTCGGTTAAAAAACCTGGATGAGGACGCCACAAGTACTTTTAGTAGTTTGTGCATAATATGAGTGATGGTCTTCTTCCCACAATCGCTCCGGGGAGGGAGCCGTGAGAGAACTCGTTACACGGATATGTATAGTAATTAACCGACGAAAAAAAACGGAGGAGGTTCTCAATTCGACACGTATATTTGTTTTTTTTTTTTTTTTTATGTATGACCACGCATAACTTTTTACAGTGTTGTCCGATTTTGATAATTCTTTTTTTATTAGAAAGGGCATACATCCAAGGTGGTCCCATTGTCCTCATGTTAGGATCTGCTGATGATATCCTGGGGAAATTGAAGGAACTCTTCAAACTTTGGAGGCACGCTTACAGCGATTTCGGTTTTTGACTCGGTATCGCTAGCTTTTTGGCTACTAGTGCCATATAATATACTATGACAGTATAGTACGAGTACGATACGTGGCGATAAATCACTAAAAATTAAGAAATAAAATTTTTTAACAAAAAATAGAACCGACTCAAAACGCACTAAAAAGTAAAAAATAACTGTGTCATTTAGTTGCTTTAATTTACTTAAGCATATCTAGGAGTCGGTGCCAGCCAAGGTTTCTACTTTCAAGGACGTTACCTAGAACCCGCAAACTGCTTTACTACGTAAAATAAATGTTCCTTAAACTTGGCTGGCACCGACTTCATAGATATGCTTAAGTAAATTAAAGCAACTAAATGACACAGTTATTTTTTACTTTTTAGTGCGTTTTGAGTCGGTTCTATTTTTTGTTAAAAAAATTTTTAATGGAAGAATTAGATTAGGTTCTCAATTCGACACGTATATTTTTTTGTTTATTTATTTATGTATGACCACGCATAACTTTTTACAGAGTAGTCCGATTTTGATAATTATTTTTTTATTAGAAAGCCCACACTTCCAAGATGGTCCCATGGTCATCATGTTAGGATCTGATGATGATATCCTAGGAAAATTGAAGGAACTCTTCAAATTTTATAGACACACTTGCAGTGATTTCGGTTTTTGTCTTGGTATCGGTAGCTTTTTGGCTACTAGTGCCGTATAATATACTATGACAGTATAGTACGAGTACGTTACGTGGCGATAAATCACTAAAAAGTAAGAAATAAAAATTTTTGACAGCAAATAGAACCGACTCAAAACGCACTAAAGAGTAAAAAATAACTGTGTCATTTAGTTAATTTACTTAAGCATATCTAGGAGTCGGTGCCAACCAAGGTTTCTATTTTAAGGACATTACCTAGAACCCACAAACTGCTTTACTACGTAAAATAAATATTCCTTAAACTTGCTGGCACCGACTTCCGACCGATAGATATGTTTAAGTAAATTAAAGCAACTAAATGACACAGTTATTTTTGTACTTGTTAGTGTGTTTCGAGTCGGATCTATTTTTTGTTAAATTTTTTTTTTTCTAGTCAGGCTAAACTAACAATTGATATTTTTGAGTTTGAATCCTTGTATGCCAATCCGCACTGGGCTCATCGTGATAGGCTGTTGTAAGTAGGGAGACCTGGCCTTGTAGTAGGCTTTGTGAACTAATGTAATGATTATGATGATGACAAAAATGGCTCCTTTAACACTTCAGTGTCTATAGAACCGTATACGGTTCGGCACGCAATCTTAAGATGGACTTTAAACACCATTTTGTAAGTAAATAATAATAAATAAATAAATAAATATTATAGGACAATTACACACATCGCTATATAGCCCCAAAGTAAGCATACTCGTAAGTAGCCTGTGTTATGGGTGCTATGATAACTGATGAATATTTTTATATACATAAATACTTATAATATATAGATAAACACCCAGATACTGGAAAATATCCATGCACATTACACAAACATTTTTCCAGATGCGGGAATCGAACCAACAGCCTAGGACGCAGAAGCAGGGTCACTACCCACTGCGCCACTCGGCCGTCATGATAGAGTAAACTTATGTTCATACAAGTTAGGACCATTGACAAATAGAATTTTTTTTTAAATAAATTTAATACGAATGACGTAGTTGTTAAGGGGTTACCATCAATATCTGAGGCAAAAGACTTCGCTTAGAATTTTTCAAATCATATTTTTCCAGCGATTGTAACTTCATTGAGTTTTGTTATTGCAGAGAGTTTATTGCGTCGTAACTGCACCCCAATAAAGATGTAGGAACCTACTGCGAACCAAACAACGCGGCTATCATTTAATTTATTTTATTGGATCAGTTAGTGATCTTTGAGTGGACCACCTGAAAGCAAATTGGCACTTCCCGTTTTTTAACGAGGAAATTGCTGCTATGAATGAGAAAAGTGCATTGATTCCTTTGGTGTACCTACTAACTGCCATTTTTTGACGTGACAACGTCTTATAATTCGATAGAGCCGGCTGCACGCACGAAAAAACATGACTCATGCGGCGTTACCTCGCTTTGAGGCATTTCATGTAAGGCTTGACCTGCAAGCGAGAGCGCGGAACGAGCGACAAAGAAGCACAATCGGCCTTTGCGTTCGGCAGCGTTCGACATCCGTCTATTAAATATAATTATT
This sequence comes from Mycalesis mineus, assembly GCA_034621355.1. NCBI lineage: Eukaryota > Metazoa > Arthropoda > Insecta > Lepidoptera > Nymphalidae > Mycalesis > Mycalesis mineus. Next base: position 12,915,504 of record CM067902.1, read on the forward strand.
AAATGTATTAATTTTATATTAAAAATTAATATATTTATTATAAATTTAAAATATAAATGTATAAAATCAAAATCAATTATTTTATTAATTTAAATTAATATTTATAAGAATATACTTAAATTAAAAATTTTAATAACCAATTAAATGCTAACATTCCATCAGTATTTTCTTAAGTTGTCACGTTCAACTATCGTCATTAAACCGACTTTATAGACAACCAATTTTTTTTTTCAAATGTAGAGCTTACCAAACTTTGATCCCTTCTGTAGTTGCATCACACCGAACTGCGTTTATAACTATTCCTTCTCGTTTCCGATTAATAAATTAATAGTTAATAGGCATCATTACTTATATGCTCATATTATTATTTTTTATTTACTAAAATAAGTTATAAGCTAAGTTGCCTCGTTGGTCTAGTGGTTAGCCTATCTGGCTTCGATCATGAGGTCCTGGGTTCGAATCCTGGGTCGGGTCACGGAATTGTTCTGAGTTTTTAGTTTCATTCTTCTATGAAATTCTCAGTACCAAGCCCGGAGTCGGGAAGTTGGTAGTGTTACAACCTCGTGCCTCGGAGAGCACGTTAAGCCGTCGGTTCCAGTCACTGTTATCAACATCTGATAGTGATCGTTAATAAATGAAACATTATCACCCTAAGCCCGCCAACCCGCATTGGAGCAGCGTGGTGGGTCTACGCTCCATATCCCCTCACCTACAAGGAGGGAGGCCTGGCCCTGTAGTGGGCCCATAATAGGCGGATAATGATGATGATGATGAGCTAGCTAAGTTTGCTATGGGCTCTTCTCGGATCAAGGCACGTTAGAAACCTTTTTTGGAAGCTAGTTTACATTATCACCTCTTCTAACGAAAAGCTTCGAGCAACATCTTAAGAAGCATTCGCTTGGCTGTTGGTTCAAGGGCAGACAGAAAGCAGTAGTCCTAGTCTTTTAATGCGACGGCGTGCATAGCGTGGAGGTTGCTCTTTCTGGTGAGCCCAGACAACCGGCTGCCTGAACACTCAAAAGCTCCACAACCGGAAAAGCGGATATTTTTAAAATTTTTTATTTATATTTATATTGTGAATAAATGAACGAAAGAATAATAAATACTACCACTTAAATCGACATGTGCATCCATCCGACTGAAACGGAAAGTCACGGAAACCTTGGTAAAAATAAAAAGCACTCAATCAATACTGACTGAAAGTGCTCCAACTGTAGGCTAGGACCCATTACGGTTAATAAATAATATTGCTTAGGTACTCCGTTTGATTGCCTGCTTATTTTATGCCTCGTTGGTGCTAAGGCTTACTGACAGGTACTTGCCTAGTGGGTCCAATGGTTAAATTATTTGGATCATGAGATCATAGAGTTCGAGTTCTGTGTTTTTGGAAATGCATTTAATGTTATAAGATATAATAGTTTTTCAGTCGGTGAAGTTACCGTAATACTAATACTTTAACTTAACTTATTGTTTGAGACATTATACAAAGAATTTTTTGGAATAAAGAAAAGTTTAATAAAATTTAAAACCTAAATAACTCTTGTTTCTCTAAAATGTATACATAGGTCTCTTTATGATTCAAACATACGTATAAATGCTAGTTTATGGTACTTCAGAGGAGTCAGTACAAAGTTACGTTGCCTGTAATTTGCAGTCACTTCGCAAACGCCTGCCGCGTCTAGCGAGCAATATGTGCTATTTAAAGCCCAGCCTTTTGTGCTAGCGTCGAAGACATATAAGACCAAAGATCTCTCCGAAACTCTATTTTTTTTTACTGCAAGATAACCCTTAACCACACTTGATCGACATTCGTCTATTAAATATAATTATTAAATATATTAATTTTAAATTAAAAATTAATATATTTATTATAAATTTATGTTTTAAATTTATAATAAATATATTAATTTTTATCATCAATCAAAATCAATTATTTTATTAATTTAAATTAATATTTATAAAAATATACTTAAATTAAAAATTTGAATAACCAATGCAACCAAGGATCGCGACGGGATAACTTATTAGGTTTAGACTTTAGGTTAAAATCCACACCCCTTTCGGTTTTTACACGACATCGTACCGGAACGTTAAATCGCTGGGCGGTACGTCTTTTTTAGCAAAATGTTAACTAACCACGCCTAAAGTAACACGAAACGCAAACTTGATAGATTATTCATGGAATAAATTAGAAAAAATATACTTAGAAAGATTACGCATCGCAACCATAACTTTTACATCAAGAATTCAACTTCTGAGGAGACTAAAGCTATAGCTACCTAATTTATCATTTTTGGACCCTTGGAAATTAGAAAGCTATAGATTATTTTTGGAGCCTCGGACAACCTACTGTAGAAAGTTATAGCGATGCATCGCCCAACCTGGAATTAAACCCAGGACCCCAGTCTTATAAATCTAGTGTTATTTAATGTTATTTTGCCTTATGAGTGGGTTGGTAATCCAAATTGCCCTGCCTCGCTAATGTCCTGGCCCTATAATGGGCCCATCAATTATTAGGCTAATAATATTTTTTTAAAGTAAATAAAATTATTAAAAGCAAAATCTGGATGTACGAGATATTGCTCTTATATCCACGACAGGCGCTCTCAGTATTCTAGGGCTGCGTGCAATTCTCCAGGCCTCGAGATTACCTCTTCAGCAGTGTGCAGGAGTAGAGCCTTTTGACGCGCACGTGAGTTTATGTGTCAAGGTTCTATACCCTAGTTAGAGCGTTCTATGCAATATTTATGGAGCGTGTTCGCTGTAAGCGTTTGACATGCAATTTTAGAGCACAAAATGAAAATTCCGTCGAAGTTATAAAGCGCTGTAAGCGATAATGATTTCTGAAAAATAAAAATAAATTAGGATTGAAAATATATTTTCAAATACTTGTTTATCATATAAAATATGCCATTTAGAGTATTTAGAGACTACTTCATTATATTTTGCATTAGCTGCCTCGTGGTCTGGTGGAAGGGAAGCCGATCACATAGTGCTGGGTTTTTGTTCTTGATTGGGTTTTGTAGTTGATTAGGTAAATGATTACTAGTAACTGCCTCGTTGGTTCCGAGACTATGTGGCTTCAGATCACGAGGCAATAATACTGAGTTTTACTTTCTTAAAAGAAATTTTGAGGTAATTTTATTCCTGTGTGTCTAATGGTGTTACTTTCCTATGAATCGAGAGCACGTTCAGTCGTCAGTCACTATCATCAACATCTGGTAGTAATTGTTACAGAGACAAGGATCCCCAAGTCTATCCGACCCGCATGGAACCAACATGGTGGATTTAAATTCTAAAAACTCTCTTCTATTATCGAGAGAGACAAGCCTGGTTAAAAATATGCTAACGATTATAGTGAAACAGACCTGAAAAGCGCTTGTACTGCAAGCCTACGCGAAATAAATGAATTTTAATTTAGCATTGAGAATGGTTTTTTAAAAAGAATTTTCCTAATTCGCTAAAAAGTGCAAGGTGGTTCGGACTACAAAATGTCCACTGAGAATAACTTGGGCGGCAAATAATGTAAATGTAGGGGAATTATGCGCAAGCACGCACTCTGGTCTATGGGTTTGTTTGGACATGCTCCACATGTAGGATAACATACTTGAATAATTATGATGTACGATCTGTTAGTGCATCAATGCCTCGTTGGTACAGTGAACCTGATCACGAGCTCCTGGGTTCGAATCCAGGTTCTGTAATGAGATATTGAGCTTTTTCTTTTACGAAGTCTATATTTGAAAATATAATTGCGAAAGTAAATGTTGTCTGTTTGTTACTTAATCGCGCCTAAACTACTGAACCGATTTAAATGATATTTGGTATAGAAATAGTCTAGAACCTGAGAAAGTGTATAGGTAATACTTTTTGTCGAATTGTCACAAAACAGATTTTCTCGCGGACAGAGTCGCAGGCGTCCGCTAATCAAGAATCATTACATAATACCACAGTTGAAGCAGCGTGGTGGGTCTAAGGATCTTAGATAAGTTATATTATCTATGGTAGACATTCTCCAGGTGGTGGATTGATGTTGTTTTGACTTTGCTGTCAGTGTTTATTGACGTATGGTCCATTTGATTTGATGGTTACTTATTAGGTACAGGTACCTAACGGATTACTGAATAATCAGATTAAAATATTGAATTTTGATCTTATTATAGCTAAGATGTGTATGTCTTAAATGTCTTGTCAAAAATGACATATTTTGAGTTTGACAAATCAATGTCACCGTATCTTTATCACCTACAGACTAATATTAGAAAGACGCCATCTTTTAATACCTCAAAAACTAGGAATTTCATTTTTAACCAATGTTTTATTTAGTTCGTTTCGTACACTTATTTTATTTTTGATAAAATCCTTGTATGTTTTCCATTTTAATGGTATGTGGTACAAGAGTGAAGCAGAAATGGGCCATCTCCTTTATTTTTCTATCTATCTTTTCAAACCGAATGACCTCATACATTTAGAAGCTAGATGCAGTCTAAACTAGTACCAATTTATTATGCATTTTTAAGTATTTTGAAACTTCAATACCCAATTAATCAACTATTGCACACTTTTATACAAAGAAAGTGTTAAGGATAAAAAGTTGGGATCCGTCATAACTAAATAGCCTTGGTTTGAAAATATGAAACAGGTGTAAAAACCCAATGTTACCAAACCGAAAACCTTTTCTGAAGAAGTTACAACACTATACATATTGCATAATTATTATTTATGTAGCGTTACGAGCGTAGCCTAATGAATATTTTCTTTGTCTTGTGTTATTAAAAACAAAGTAGTTTTTGGAAGAATATTAAAATAACGTAAGTAGGTTTTGTAGTCACCACTTTTGTAAAGAAAGAATTGAAATAAGAATGGTTAAATACATTTTTTTATTTTATAAAAGTCTACTTTAAGAAAATGTTTTTAAATGTGTATGAAATGTAAAACATTGCCTATTAATTAAAAATATACACTCAAGAACTCAACACAATTAAAAATAACAGGCTGTATCTATGGTTACGTGCGTAATCCTCTGGGAATTAAACTAAATCACATAAAAATAAATGCTATGTATGTTAGGGAAGTAGTTTAATAATAATTATATTATACTAACTTTACAATTCAGCACTTTAAATGGTGCTTAAAATAGATGGAGTGCAATGGTATGTCATTTTCCGCTGCATAACTTGCGGTTTTAACGGTCGTCCCTAGCTCTAACTAAGTAAACTAGGTCTAATAACTTAGTACAATAACCAAGACCAAGAAGAATAAGATACCCTGTATAAAGTTCAACAAAGCTTGCCATGATTATTACCAGTATTTTATTTTACCGGACTTGATGTTACTAAACAAAATCTCTATAATTTTTTATCAATTACAATACTTTTGTTATCACCGTTTTGTAAGGTAATTACTAATTACAGAAAAATAAAAGTAAAAAATAATGTAATTTACTGTGGCTACTGTAAGGAAACTTTATGGCTATTTAAATAGAGGCAGGACCTGTAAAGAACTAAAATAAATGCCATCTAATTAAATAGAAAGGTAAGTAGAGCAACAATAATTAATTAACTGGATAATTTAATTGTTCTTCTTCCGAAAAAATAGGTAGGTAAAAGTTAATGGTTTATGTAAATTCATCATGTTATTATTGGAACAATAGGTATTTGTCTTGGGATAAAGATCAATAGATCCGTAATTCAGATCCCCACTGTAAATATAGTGTGTTGTGGAAAGTAAAAGCACGCAGCAAAACGTGCTCGGCTCACTGCACGCCACGAAAGTGAGCGCGCGACACGCGTTATTTATGAAAAAAAATCCGCCAAAAAATCCTCCGACATCGCTCTATAAAATATAAAATATTTTTTTATAACACAGAAACAGGAACCCCTTATCTTAATTGTAACAGAAAAGTAAAACCTGCGTTCGAAATTTTAAAATTTGTGCTCGTTCGCGCGCTCCCCGAAATTCGAGTCTGACATTTCGTATTGCGTTCGGAAATTCCTCTTTTCCTTTTTTTTTCTTTTCGGTGTTTCGGTTGATAGTGCGTTGAACTTGAGTGCAGCGGCCGCGTCCTCGGTTTCATAAGTGATTAAACGATGTTGCCCGCTTAAGTGAAAGTGCAGTGACGTAAGCGTTACATTAGAACTGGCGTTATGGCGAGTAATAGGTTAGGGAAGTGCTGCATCAATGTGGTTGTCGGTGAGTTATGGTTTTATGTTTTTTTCTTATCTAGAACAGGCAAACGTCGAAGACCAAACAGCCTAAAATAATTGTACAAGTTAAAGTATGTTATGTTCCTAAACTTATAATTTATTTATACATTTTGAAAATAGATAATTATTCCCTTCAAAAGTCTGATGTTAATCACATACAGTATTAAAAATTAACTAAACAATCTCTAGACAATTCACCAAGGTTTTGTAGGCTTTCGATCAACGAAGCAATGCGGGTAGTTCAATATTATCTCATTTGTTACTGCTTGATAAACGGAATTGGTTACTCTCAGACTTCATACCTTTGTTTATATTGTTATGCCTACCTATCTATTGGGCATCAAGAAGGTTTCAAGAATAAAATTAGCTGAAGTTCATTCTTAGGTCTTATGAAATATATTTTGTTCATGTCTAAGAAATAATGAGAATAGTAACATAAGCATTTCTATGAATATTAGACATGTGTTAAATCAATGAGGTAAATCCCCGTGCAATAGGTTTTCTAAAGTTTTAGCGAAATGGTTTAATGATAAAACTTCTTCAGACATAATTAATTATAAGTAGATACATAACACAAAAATTGTCCTTGAAATTGGAATTCATTTATTTCAAGTAGACTCTTATACAAGCACATGTAAAACGTCAAGTCTGTCAGTATTTAGTGACTCTACCACCGGTTCGGAAGACAGATTACTCAAAGTGGCACCTCACAAAACTGAGGCAATGTGGCTACACAAACTCCCACGACGGTTGGCAATACCGACGTCCAAGTCGGTAAATATCTTAAGTACTTGGGTCTGGTACTGGACGGACGCTGGGGCTTCGAGGAACACTTCGACCGGCTGGTTCCCCGAATTGAAAAGGTGGCTGGTGCAATGCACAGATTGCTTCCGAACCTTGGGGGGCCGCATGAAGAGGTTCGTCGCTTATACGCGGGAGTAATACGGTCAACGGCCCTTTACGGGGCACCGGTATGGTCGCAAAGGCTTTCCAGCGTGCAGCGATTAAGGAACAAGCTTAATAGCGTGCAACGCAAAATTGCCATCAGGATCGCTCGAGGTTACCGCACAATATCTTTTGAAGCGGCAACTGTGCTGGCTCGTTTTCCACCCTTCGACATCCTTGCAGAGATGGACGCAAAAAAATTGCCCAGACTCGCGCCATCTCTCAGGTAGTGGGAAAGTACACAGAACACGAAGCGGCAAGGAAGGAAGCTATCCAACAGGTGTTATTAAAGTGGAAAATGCGTCTCGGTCAGGAGAAAAACGCATGTCAACGCATCATTAATGCAATTTTGCCACATTTCGATGCTTGGCTGGCGAGAAAGAGTGGCACTGTCACTTTCCGACTGACCAAGTGCTCACCGGCCATGGTTGCTTTGGCGAATATTTGTATCGGATCGGCCGAGAAACTCTGCCTCACTGTCACCATTGTGAGGACAGCAGAGACACCGCCCAACACACTCTTGAGGAGTGCCCGGCTTGGGACCCAGAGCGCCGATTACTTATCAGCAGTGTTGGAAGAGATCTCTCTCCTCCAGCTTTAATATCAGCCATGCTGGCTGAGGACAAAGCATGGCAGGCAGCAGTCTCCTTCAGCGAATCAGTTATGAAGAAGAAGGAGACTGCGGAAAGGGCTCGAGAACGGGCCGATCCAAACAGGAGACGGGGACAGAGCCGAGTTCCTGGTATAAATACAGGGTCTCGTGAGTAGGAACATCGGAGTCGCAAGCAGGCAGAGTGGGGGCTCTGACTGCTTACTCTATCGCAATTCCGGGCAGGATAGCAACTTGTAGTGGCACAAGTTGCTACTAACACTCGATGAACCCAGAGGCATAGTGCGAAAGAAGCACCGGTATAGCAGTTCACTAGAGAGCCCGGTGCTTCGCAAATGCACTGAGGATGGCCACCGAGGGGGTTTTAGTGGAGAAGTCCACATAACCCGATTTCTCCCCAGCGAAATCGGGTATCTCTGGAGGAGATTTCCCAAAAAAAAAAAAAAAAAAAAAAGGCTAAGCCCGTATATTTATCAGCAATTACACACATCATAATTAAGTAAAGTAACGAGTAAAATATTACAATAATTATCTCTTTTGTGCTATTTACCATTATCAGAATACCATAATAGAATACTTCTATACCATGTAACCCGCTTAATATCATCGTACCACCTATACCTGCGCTTTCCGGCGCAGGGTGGCCAGAGCAGCACCTTGGGACCAACCGATCAACCAACCAACGACCAACGCCCATTAACCCTTCGAATTATGTGCTGTCAATAATTTTGGTTCTTCTGCGAATTCATCGTTTCTAGTTCGATCATGTAGAGACCGAATCAGAAGTGAGAGTCAATCAGAGAGCTGCTGGAAGCAGACGGCTCAAGATCTTGATGTAGCCTAAGTATGTCCTGCTGTGCCTAATGATGATAATAATGATATTATATAAATTATTTCGAATTGAAAAAACAATTTTAAAAATGGTGATAATGGCTAGGTGAAAGACGTGACGTCTCCTGGAAATGACATCTTGCGTATTCATACACAAATTAAATGTGGGAAGTCACTTAAAACATATTGAGATATGTATACCTAATTATTTTTTTAACGGAGTAGTAAATTTAATTTAAGTCATTTAAATACAAATTAATTATTTCGAAGTTAGTAGATCTACAATCGAAAAGATTAAAGCGCTGGAAGCCGCTCATTTCTTATAATTAAACACTTTCTAAATATACAACTGTTTATTTTTATTTTAATTCATTTTGCAAAAGAATAAATTATAACAAAGTAAAACTTAATTAATTTTATACTGTATCACCTTTGCTTTGATTTTTACCGTGCTGCTCAGTGTCACTTAAAGTTGTAATATTGAAAGTAAAAACGATTTTACTTTAAAATGTCTAATATCAGACATGTTTAAAGTGTTGTACTTTTTCCTCTGTAATTAATCGTAAAACTTGTACGACAATAATGCAACGGGCCGGGTTTCGAACCCTCTGTCAAGAAATCCGCTCGAGTTTAAATCCAATGGTTTACATTTCGGACCAAAAGCGACTGAAAACACAAATTATATTACATTCAAGCCACATAGTTAGCCAGCCTCATTAGTTTCACAGTTATGAGATCAGACTCAACACTAAAAATGTCTACGACGATTTGGAAGGCATAGGAAATACTCGTATTTGTCATATAGCATAGCAAATACCTTACAAGCACTAGGTTGCAGAACAAATACGTTGAGCGACACATACCTACAATGCGTTACACCATTTCCCCACCGTTTCTTTGATAGACGAAAGTAGAGTCAAGGTCATCAGCTAATTTTAATATTAATTGATATTCGACTATCGTAAATACATTATGACATAAGATATGTATTAAATATTTATAATATAAATAAATTGTTTATTAAGGTTATTTTTAATGACCCACCTTATTTTTTTTAATATGATCAGTACGAGTGGTATATACCGATGGATTAAAATGTGCTTGCCGAGGTTTACAGTTTAAACACCACTAATAGTTAAGTATTTCTGCGGAGAGGAAGACACTCCGAGGCATGCTATGTTTGTATGCCCCGGGGGTGCAGATATCAGAGCAATGGGCCAGGGAGCAGGGGAGGAGAATACGCAAAACCTCGTTACTCGCATGTTAAAAAGCGTACAGGAGTGGCTCAGATCGCTCACATGCTTCGAGCTGCGATGATTCGAAGAGATGAAAGGTGGAGTGGTATGCGCAGTGGAATTATAACACGGATGTCCTGGGTTCAATCAAGCCGGCGGGGCAGATTGGAATTTTTCTTAATTTGTCTTGGTCTGGCTGGTCGGAGGCTTTCGCCATGGCTAGTTACCGCCCTACCGACAAAGACGTATCGCAAGTTAGCCCGCTTCCATCTTAGACTGCATCATCACTTAACATCAGGTGTGATAGCAGTCAAGGGCCAACTTGTAGTCGATAAAAAAAGAGATCGAGAGATATGTTATATCGCTTGGCGGTACGTTTTTGCTGGTAAAGTGGTAACTATACAGGGCCAAAACCAAAATAATTTTCTCAGAAATTAGCTAAATAATCAAATAATTTGTTAACTGTTTATGATGGACTTCCGCAAACTGACATCTGCTTCTACCCAATATTTAGGAGTTTTATTCTTCTATATGATCTGATAACTTTGTCTTAATTTACATAAAATTGTTTTAGTAGGGATAATAACTGACGTAAAAATATTCACAGCAATTAACACCAAGTCATTACATAACATTTCGAAGTCTCGATCTATCTATAAATAAAATATAACTGTTGATAAAGCTACGAAGTAGGCAAGTAAGGATTACTTAAGAGCGCCATTCACAGCGTCATGGAAATCAACGCATCGTATGACATCATTTGCTTTCACTCAATGACTGTTATTGAGCAAGTCAGCGTTGCCTTCACAGCAATCTCCGGCTATACTATAGAAATTAGCATAAACAGACCGAAGTAATTCTTCTTTTAATCTAAACATAACTATATTAGAATTTAAATAATCGCAAGTATTTTCCATATTGTTAAAATCGGGCATCATCATAACCAGCCTATATTAACGGCTCACTGCAGGCCCCTGTCTCTTCCTCATAACAGAGCTAAACTATTATTTCAAAGTAATGGTGTTAATATACAAGTTAATGGTGGTGGTCGGAAACCTAAAATTAAAGCTACGAGGGTTCTCAACGCGCCGTCCGAGCAGAGCCTACAACAAACTCAGCTAGGGTTTTTTTTTTATTATCACCATTGAAAACATAATGACAATTAATGATGACTTCTCTACGAGATTCCACACCACCATTCACCACATAACTCCCAGCTTCAGCAGCCTTCGACCTTGCTAGTTCCCACCCTACCGACAAAGATTTACCGCCAAGCAGTTTATGTTGTCGTGTAGAAACCGAAAGGAGTGTGGATTTCATCCTACTCCTAACAAGTGAGCCCGCTTCCATCGTAGATTTCATCACCACTTAACATAAGGTCTAACTTGTGATGAACGAAAAAATGATATCCCAGCTACTATACGTATGTAAGAAAAATATAAAACTTCAATATTTCGAACTAAATCCAGAACCTCATGATTTAAATCGTCAAAGGTTAATCACTGCACCAATGATGCAGTTTAAGAAGAAAATACATTCAGCAATTGATTGTAATTACACTTATAGGTATAAATTATACAATTTACGCGTTAGTAAGCTGTTACGTTACCGCGAGTGCTGTAAGCCGTCGTAACACTTAGCGGGTCCGGTTTGTGTGGCCGACTTAGCGGACGCGGTGTCACCGTGTTACAGCTACAACGAGCTATATAAGTTGCATATACATCTAGCTATATGTGGTCTGTATGACAGTTCTTGAACATATGCATCGTACGATCATACCCACTTTCAGTTTAACTATCCAATACGTCGCAATGTCGTTGGAGAATTCGATTTCTACTATGTTCGCTGTTGTACTTGTACCTATATCAGCTTCAATACTGACGTCGAATTTGGAGAATTGCTCTCCTGGCTAAAAAAGTTATTCCGATTTTGTCTTGGAGAGAGAGAAAGACATTTTCTAGTCGCTTTTAACATTAACAAATATTAATACGTTATCCAATAAACTGATGGTCACAAATATTAGACCTCTCTGCCTTTCTATTCAGAGGATAAATAGCGCATTCAGCTTTCAATCATAGGCACCATATTGAACAATAATTAAATGACGCATATTTTTAAAACAATGAAAAAACGGTAAAGGTTCTCAATTCGACGCATATGTGTTTTATGTATGACCTCGTGTAACTTTTCCTACAGAGTAGTATATAATTTTTATAATTCTTTTTTTATTAGAAAGGGTCTTCCAAAATAGTTCCATAGTCATTATGTTAAGATCTGATCCTTCGAAATCCTTCGGGAAAATCGAAGGAACTCTTTAAACTTTATTGGCACACTTGCAGCCATTTCAGTCTGTGGCTGTTTTTGGCTACCAGTGCCGTACTATGATATTCTTATAGTTACTGTTGATAAATTACTAAAAAGTATAAAAAAATAATAAAAAAATAAAACCGACATCTTAAAAAACCATTGACCACAATTATTGACAGTTTAGTTACATAATTTTAGTAGGTTCACCGTGTTTTGTGTATATTTAGTTGTTGTACCTGTTTAAATACCTAGCTATATTCTTTCTACGTTGAAAGCACGTAACTTTAAAGACAGTAATAACATAAAAAGTAAAAGCGTTGTAAACCAAACTGCTAGTTACGGAAGCGCATAAAATTGTTATTATTGTAACTGTTACTGTTACCACCACTTAGGTACCAGTAACCAGTTACTACGATCCGTCATGCATCTATTAACTGTCGTTTAGCGTTCTCGGCTAAACGAAAGCTTTTTATTGTTGTCTAGTTGATGCCTGCGACTTAGCCCACGATAAAATCAGTAGATATATTTCGGTCTTCCCAAAAAACTTAAAACAAAGTTAAACGTGACCATTTTCTCAGATTATCTAAATTTTGGCTGGTGTGCAACTTCGGCCGTGGCCAGTTACCACGCTATCGACAAAGACGTATTGCCAAGCGATTTAGTATTCCCGTACTACGAGTACGTCGTGTAGAAACTGAAGAGATGTGAATTTCATCCTTGTTGCAAGTTAGCTCGCTACAATCTTAGATTGCATTATAAGTTACAGTCAAGGGCTAACTTGAAGGTATAACAAAGCTTAAAAGATAAATAAACCATTGCGGTTTGCTTAGTCCTAATAAAAATATACACTAAAAGCTCAGGAACCACTCTATATTATTGCAAGTCTGTGGAAAGCTATAAATTCTTGTTGTCTGTCTCTCTGTCTGTGCGTCTGTCCGCACTATTTATATGTTCCCCTATAACTTCCAAACAGCTTGGCCGATCCCCATATAATGACATATTCTTATAGGAAAAAGTCTGAGGAGTGTTCTTACATACTTTTTTTTTACCCGACTGCGTCAGAAAGAGGGAAATGTTTTTTTTTTCATCGACTACATGTTGGCCCTTGACTACTATCACACCTGATGTAAAGTGATGATGCAGTCTAAGATGGAAGCGGGTTAACTTGTTAGAAGTGGGACGAAAATCCACACACCTTTCGGTTTCTACACGACATCGTACCGGAACGCTAAAATCGCTTGGCGATACGTCTTTGTCGGTAGGGTGGTAACTAGCCACGGCGAAAGCCTCCCACCAGTCAGACCAAGACAAATTAAGAAAAATCTCAATCTGCCCCGCCGGGAATCGAACCTAGGACCTCCGTCTTATAAATCCACCGCGCATACCACTGCGCCACGGAGGTCGTCAAAAAGGAGGTTTTTATGTGTCTTCGCGGATAACTTCCTCATTTATGAACTGATTTAATGATTCTTTTTTTGTTGGAAAGGGATGACCCGCTAGAAGAACCTGACTCCCTGACTGGTGGGAAATATTTGGAGCTTAAACCCACTATGCTGTTCCAGTGTAGGTTGGCGGGCTTAGGGTGATAATAGTTTTATGACTATGTTAATGGCCCACCAGAAGAACCTAAGTATAACATTGGGTTTAAAGTCGGCCACAGCAGAAATGCAGGAGTGTGAACGGCTGGAAACCGTTCTCCGACACAAACTTATTTATGTATAGATGAGTAGAACGTATAAAATCGGTTCAGCAGGTACTTAGTTTTAGAGTTTATCCCAAACCACAGATCCGTGTCTCGAACAGACACACAGACACACGCGTCAGACTTGTTTTATACAAGCAATGCATTTGTCTGCATTTCTTTACTATCTATTGTTACGTGGATAATGAAAAATTGTTGTAGCATACGTAACGTTTTGATGATGTCCGCTTTTGTTTGTGCTTTGTTTTATAACTTGGGTTATAATTAAAAACTTAAATAAGTTTTCGGTTTTAATTCCCCTCTAGGCAATTCAGGATTTTTTGTTTTCTGTGCCTATTAACTACTGCTTCTGTAACTATCAGATACTAATTGAGGTGTAACGCCGCCAACTTCCCAACTCCGTGTTATTATTATCAGGCTTTTAAAGACCCACTACATGCCCAGGACCCCCCCCCCATACACCCCCCTCATAGAGGGTTTATAGAGCTTATACCCACACAGCTGCTTCAATGTGGATTAGTAGGCTTAGGGTGATAATGTCTCTTTATTTAACGATCAGTATCAGATGATGGTAGTGACCGGAACGAACGGCTTAACGTGCTCTCCGCAGGAAAGTAACACTACCAACCTCCCGATTTCGGCAAATTTTTACTAATATTAGAAGGTAAAAACTCAATATTTTTAAATAGCCCGACCCAGGATTCGAACTTAGATCCTCGTGATCTGAAGCGACTGAAACTGGTTCCGTGAACCCCATATTGTTTACTAACTAACTAAGAATTTTATGGAGAAAGAAAAACTCAACATTTCAAAACCAGACCTGGGATACTGAACCAAGAAGCCTCACTAAAAACTGTATTACGTAAAACCACAGCTCTATATAGTTCATCGAGTATAGCTCTATATAGTTTTTCAGTTTTGTTGAATAACGATCGGTTTTTTCGAGCGTCACTAACGATTGCATTGATTTCATAACAATTACTGACCCGATTGCTCGGCCCCGTGCCCCGGGAAATACCTACAGCTCATCGATACCTCGATCACGTGTGCACTTATAATTGCCCACTTACTCCGAACCCGATGCCGATTTGTATACTAGTGCACGCCATCGATATCGTTTGAATTAGATTCGAGTCGCACATAAAACTGATTAAACGATTTTTTCTCGTTTTTAAGCGTTGTTGAAAGAGCAAGCAAAATGTGGCCTACGTGTCGATAGGTGGAATTAACGGCGCCTATGACAGTACAACACTTGGTAGTACATTCTATAGGAACACATTTTTATTGGTCACAAGTTAGCCCTTGACTGCAATTACACCTGTGGGGCAAGTGCGAGATTTTCACCGATCGACTGCGTAAAAACGTACTCACTCGTAACGTCAAATTATATAGAAAAAAAAGCGTTTACTCTCACTGTAACTAGATGGCGCTACTCCAATTCCATATAAAATTTGCGTTGACTGTTCTCGATATCGACGCGGTACAATCTTACACTAGGCACACTGATGGTAAGGAACTAAGTAATTATGCGATCTAAGATGTGAGCGAGCTAACTTGTTAGGAGTAATGAAAAGAAATCTACAACCTCTTTTGGTTTCTACACCATTAGGTATATTCTCAAACTTGGCCATCTAATATACTTAACGAAAAATCAATGTCAACAAACCATAAAGCCCTTTATGAACGAAAACGAAGTTATTACAATGATTTGTGAAATTAATGAACACGAACATAACTTACTAATAAAATCCAGTTAGCAATGTCCACCGGAACATTTAATCACTTGGCGATACCATCCCAGCAGCTAGACATGGTCAGAGGTCTGGCTGGAGAGGTAACCAGCAATTTATGCGCCTTGTGCCAGCGCGCGTAACTGCGCCCTACAGACTTGTAACGGATTCTAAACAACGTATTTTTGACGTGACAACGTCTTATAATTCGATAGAGCCGGCTGCATGCACGAAAAAACATGACGTCATGCGTCGTTACCTCGCTTTGAGGCGTTCCATGTAAGGCTTGAAGTGCAAGCGAGAGCGCGGAACGAGCGACAAAGAAAGCACAATCGGCCTTTGCGTTCGGCAGCGTTCGACATCCGTCTATTAAATATAATTATTAATTATATTAATTTTAAATTAAAATTTATAATATTTATAAATTAATATATTTATTATAAATTTAAAATATAAATTTATAGAATCAAAATCAATTATTTTATTAATTTAAATTAATATTTATAAAAATGTACTTAAATTAAAAATTTTAATAACCAATTAAATGCTACCATTCCATCAGTATTTTCTAAAGACATTGTCACGTTCAACTATCGTCAGTAAACCGACTTTACAGACAACCAATTTTTGTATATGCTCTGGTAATTTCTGCGCCCCTCCAGGGTCTGCGCCCTGTGCCTGGACACCGCTGGCACTGCCCTAGTTACGGCACTGGACCTGAACCAATTAAGACTGTACCGCTGCTCCTATGAAGCTGTCAATAAATTCAATAAAAAATAATATGTTGAATCGAAAGTTCAATAAATACAACCATTAAATGAAAACCTATACTATTAAAGCAGTATAAACGAATAGGTTTCCATTTAATGTCGCATTCAAACAACAAATTGTGTATCATATGGTATAGATTAGCGTGTTGGCATTGGGCCACTGATCGTGAACCCGCGGCACACGGAGGTCCCAACATCGACTAGAAAGCGTTTCATAACACGCGGTTTACGCAACATTTTGTTTTGGGTCCGTCTTTAGAGAGAACAACACATTATGACGTCACACGTTTGCAATGCACGAGAAATCGACCTCGCCGTTTGGAAAACGACTAAACCTGTAATTATACTTCTCGATTTACATTTGATGACCAAATAAATGCTATCTTTATAGTAAGAGTGGTAAATTATTTACAAATTTTGGAACTCTGGACAAAAAGGTCGGCATCAAATGCTCATATCATCTTTAGTCTAATGGTATGTACAAAACTATCACGTATAAGTGAAACAACATTGCGCAGGACATGCAAGAAACACGTCATACAAAGTTCCACCCTGTGTCCATCTACTTGATGCGTAATTGTTAATCCTTTTGTGCCAGTCATTAAACCAACAGCCATGTTCTAAAGATCAGAAGATAACAATACACTTCAATAATCATGGTTGTAGGCTCGGACAAGCTCAATCGTAAAAAACTCTACTCTCAAAACTAACTGATAAAGCAAACATTCTATTAAAGTTAATCGTACGCAACTTATAAATGACGAGTCCCAACATCCCTCTAAGCCTCTGAGTTAGAGTTAAACTCTGTATTACAATAAAGAAGAGAAAAGTTCCGTCCGCCTTTGTTCTCTCGAGCCTTTGAGCTCGACTCTAGCAAGCTTCTACCCAAAAGAACTGACACCACATAAATAATTATAACTTAAAAACCTAACGATCACTATCAGTATCAGATTAATTGTTAAATGCTTACAATGAATAAAAAAAACGTTTAATTTAAGACACCATTGCTCTTTAAATACACGGAACATTTGCAAAACAAATAAAATGAAAAAATGGGAACATTATGTTTGGTCGCAACCGGTCTTTAGCGACGCGTTCCTTAACCTCTGGATGAAAGGAGGTTAAATTAAATTATAACAGACTGCATAATTCCGCGTTTTGTTGTCTCGTGTCCTGCAGATTATATTATACTTTATTATTTAACTGCCTGACTGCCTCGATGTAGGTACTATGGGTTAGCCTATGTTACATATCACGATATTCTGGGTTCGAGTTCGGGGCTAAGCTCACAAATGTAGTATTTTATTTCTAATTAATTTTTTGTGGTCCCGGTTATTATCATTCATATGTTATACAGAGTCAAACATTATAATTTTTAGCCCAATAACCGGCATTAACGTGCAAAAGTATGATGGGTCTAAGGTCGTTCTCTCCTATGATTAAATCTTAGAAGTTACAGGCACAACCTGTTTCTTTTTTTTTTTATCGATTACAAGTTGGCCCTTGACTGCTATCACACCTGATGTTAAGTGAGGATGCAATCTAAGATGAACGCGGGCTAATTTGTTAGGAGTGGGACGAAAATCCACACCCTTTTCGTACCGGAACGCTAAATTGCTTGGCGATACGTCTTTGTCGGTAGGGTGGTAACTAGCCACGGCGAAAGCCTCCCACCAGCCAGACCAAGACAAATTAAGAAAAACCTCAATCTGCCCCGCCGGGAATCGAACCCAGGACCTCCGTCTTATAAATCCACCGCGCATACCACTGCGCCACGGAGGTCGTCAAAATCAGTCTCAGATTGACGGGCGCAAGGAAATTTATTATACACAGCCCAATTCATTCCAAATAAAACAATAAGAAAAACTGTCAACGAATAAAACGTCTCTGTCCCAAATTAGCCTTAATTGTGCAATAAAGTTGAGATACACAAGCGCCGTCACGCAAAAACTTTTAATTTGACAAAAGAAAAAATGTCACCGCCACGGTACGCGGTTTCACTTCTATTTCCGGCAAGATGCGACAGATATGGATGGTTTCACTCGAGTTTTGGGTACGTGATCTCTTCTGTGATCGCCTTTTTTGAGATATAAATATCTCGGTGGAGTTAGGAAATTGGAAAGTTAATCAGTAACGCTGAATTAGGTCTTCCATCTGATGAATTTTGTCTTCCTAGAAGACAAACAGTTTCTGAACGGACACCTCATAATACTGCGCGGGGACCTTTTTTGGGACCTCATTAAGTTACTATGTACAATGTTAATAAATTTTCGAACATGAATCTTTATTTCTTTTTTGTTTAATGGTAAATTTCTCAACATTGATAGAGTAAAACCTACCTATACTTAAGCTAAACTCGATATGGAATCAACCAATAAATTGAAAATGAAGGTATAAATCACGAGTCATTTTACAACTAATAAATGTAATTAACTTGGTTATGACAAATTAATGACAATAAATTAGATTAGTAAGCTTAAAACTATAAAATATAGTAAATATCTTTTCAATTACATTTAATAAAAAACAAAACGTACCTAATTTTAAATTTATTAGGCAGAAAATGACATGTATCTTCTACCTTCATTTGTTTGTAGATAAGAATTCCATATTGAGTTTGGCTTTAGTATAGATTTCTATAGATAAAGTACTCCGATGCGATGTTGTGTAGAAAGTAGAAACCGAAGAAAGGGCTGGGTTAGTTAAGGGCCGCGTTTATTATAGATTGGATCATCAGTTACCGTCAGCTGTAATTGCAGTCAAGGGTAAGCTTGAAGTAAAACAAAAAGCTTTTAATTAATATTAATGCAGAAACTCATTTCTACCATTTGGGAATTACCTTGAAGAAAGAAACTCAGGTGATAAAAAATGTAAAACTACAGAAATGAGGCACTTTGCGCACGGACAATAACGTAAGAACACTACCAACTATAGCACGAGTGCTCTGCAAACAGACGCTTTCCGTGTTCCAGCGAGATAATAAGATGTCGGGCGTGCAAACACTTGTCTTTACTTAGAACACTTGCTAATGAAAATGAATAAAATATCCTAAATCCGGACATGCATCCAATAGCGTGCTGCGAATCGATTTTTTAGTTTCCCCGCACATCATGCAATTATAAGGTCATTCTAACTATAGAATAAAATGTCAATAATATAATAATTTATTCAGCTACTAGCCGCTTGATATACGTCGGTCCACCTACTCTAACTAACACTATGCCTTAAAATAAGAAATATATTTTGAAGTCGTAATTTGATCTAAAACCTATTGCTGTATAAATACCGTAAACTTAAAATTTATCTTCTTTCTTTCTTTCAGGTATTCTATTTTTAACTGCTCTAGCAAAGTGTCAGCATCAAGCTCACACGGGTAGGTACGCATCAATCATTCCATTACATCTGTTAAATATAATTTCATAGAATTATGCATATAATAAAACCATATCGTATTTTCAGTATCTTTCGTGCAGCCGACAAATCAACTTTCGTATCCTTACATCCAATCGGGACACCCGCCATGGCATCAGTTTACATCCCCTCGGAAAAGATCACCTGATATTCAACAATATTATGGGCCACACAATCAACCATACAACCATTATTCTTACAACCAAAGACCTCTACAACAGCCAGACATCCATCAAAGGTATCCTCAAGCCTATGATACTAGGCCATCTGTCGATTTAATTAATACAGAATCGAGGAATACCCAAAATGACGGAAGACTTCTATCACAGTCTGCTTTTACAAGAATATCCGAAACCTTAGGAGCAATTAACACAGTTGGTCACTACTTGATAGATATTGTAAACGAAAACGATAGAAATGAATCGGACCCCAATCTACAACAGCTTCCACAAGCCTTATACACAATAAGCAAGAACGTTTTAGGCAGAAACGTTACAGACAAAATTGCACCTATAGTCAAGAAAGCATTGCCTAAAGTTTTACCAGATGCACCGATAACGAGAATAGCTACAGGCGATTTGGATAGAAATGATGCTAAAGCATGTACCACACCTGAAGGGGAAGACGGTATTTGCGAGGATTTGAGCAACTGTCCACAATTACTTCTTAACTTAGTAAATCTTCGCGAGTCCCTGTGTTTTAAGGATTTATTCGTCCCTGGAGTGTGTTGCCCTCGAGACGCTGTTGTACCAGCTGCTGAAAAGCCAGTGGTATCTACGACGAGCAAACCAACTTACTTAATCCCTGTTACGACGCAAAGGCCTATTCAAAAACCTACGACTACTAAGAAACCTTCGGCTATTCTAGTTCTTACCACTAAAAGGCCAAGGCCTACAACTACTACTACTCCTAGACCCACCACTGCAGCATCTACCACAACGACTACAAGAATTCCTTCAACGACTAGCTACTACACGTTGCCACCGCCTTTCATCGCGAACTACTCCACTATAGTTGATGTAAATGGTAATTTTATGTTTTCTTTTTAGTTAGATCTAGATTTCATTTAACAATTTAGTGAAGTAGCTTAATAAAACTGTTACATAAACTGTTATAATTTCCTTTCCTAAAATCAAGTTCTCGGATTTATAACACAGGTGTGCATTATCGATACTTATGTGTTATCAAGAACTATCTTTGATATCTTTCTACACAAGATATGTTTTGCGAAGCATCCTAGACGTAGATCTCCATTATCCATTGTAGTTATAATCCGTAAGCCACTAACACCATTTAAATAACTTTAAAAAACATATAACCCAACCAAACTTTAAGACTGTACTAACTTTCTCACCTCATTTATCAAATCATTCTTGAATTTCAGATTGTGGGCAGAGAGAAGACGAAGGTGGCAGAATTGTGGGTGGGACGGAGTCCAAGCCTGGGGCCTGGCCATGGATGGCTGCGATATACCTGCACGGAAACAAGCGACGCGAGTTCTGGTGTGGAGGCACCCTGGTCGGAAAGAGACACGTGTTGACTGCTGCCCATTGTACGAGGGACTCCAAGCAGAGGCCGTAAGTTTAATATTATATTTAACAGTCACTTTCAAATGTTTTTTAAAAGACACACGTATTCCATAATACCATCTTATATTTTCATCGCCCGTCCTGAACATAGGGCTTTCCAAGAATGCGTCACGATGCTCTGCCTTCCTTAGATGGTAATCCAAGAGAGTGCAGAACCTCACAATATATTCCGTATCCAGGTTTACTGTTTTCTGAATCCGGCCTTTTATCCAACAGCCCACCGACAGCTTCTTAAGGGCGAAAGCTTTTTCCCATAAGATCTTTCACTAAAACGAATAATCTCGTCAACAAGATCCAAGTATTTTGATACCTTTTCCTTTTGAGCATCAAATATGTTCAAAAGTTAATTTGTAATCTGTTTCAGTTTCCCAGCCCGTCAGTTTAGCGTTCGTCTCGGAGACGTGGACTTGTCTAGAGACGACGAGCCGTCTCGTCCCGTTACACTGCGAGTTAGCGCCGTGCGCGCGCACGACCAGTTCTCCAGGGTTGGATATTACAATGATATTGCTGTGCTCGTATTGGCAGGTAAGAAAATCATAAATACCTGTTTTTAAAAGAAAGTAGACTGTACAATGATTAATTAAATAAGCTATTTTAGGCCAACATGGTTAGATAGGTCATTATTGAACTTTAAGACAGCTACGCATTCTTTAAAATATATAATACCTATATTCAAGGGAAATATTTCCCGTAAACATGTAATGGCCTTAAGCTGTATTATTTTAAAGTGTAATCAAAACCCATTTGGTTGTTTTTGTGTGAATAAGCAACAAAATACTCGTACATATTGTCATGCGATTTACAGCTATAAACCCATTGGCCACTGCAAAAAGAATATAATAATTATTTTAAAAAATTACCACCGCAACATCATACGAGTAGAAGATTGTGACCTATAAATCAAAGAAAATGTAAGTTACAACAATTCTTTTTCTTCAGAAAACGTCCACAAATCAAAATACGTTATACCAATATGCCTACCACACGGAGAGCTATCGAGGCAGCAGTTTGACGGCTCCGTGGCTACCGTGGTCGGCTGGGGCACCACGAGATACGGTGGCGGGGAGAGCTCCAGGCAGTTGGAGGCCAAGCTGCCGGTGTGGAGGAACGAGGACTGTGATAGAGCTTACTTCCAGCCTATCACTGACACTTTTCTGTGTGCCGGGTATCCTAGAGGAGGTGTTGATGCTTGTCAGGTAAATTTTTTTATTTATTTTTTTATTGACTACATGTTGGCCCTTGACTGCTATCACACCTGATGTTAAGTGATGATGCAGTCTAAGATGGAAGCGGGCTAACTTGTTAGGAGTGGGACGAAAATCCACACCCCTTTCGGTTTCTACACGACTTCGTACCGGAACGCTAAATCGCTTGGCGATACATCTTTGTCGGTAGGGTGGTAACTAGCCACGGTGAAAGCCTCCCACCAGCCAGACCAAGACAAATTAAGAAAAATCTCAATCAGCCCCGCCGGGAATCGAACCCAGGACCTCCGTCTTATAAATCCACCGCGCATACCACTGCGCCACGGAGGTCGTCAAATTACGCACATAATTAGTCATACAGCTGTTTTATTTGTCCAGCAGGACCAGGCTTTTATGTATAAGATAAACGATTTTGAGCTTAGACCCACTATGCTCTAATGCGGGTTGGTGGATTCCAAATTGAAGCATTTTTCACTATATATATTTTCTGGTCAGTCTGTACGACTAAAGACGAGGAAAATATAAATAACCTGGATTGGGGGCGCCACAAGTTGGTGCTTTTAATTAGGCTGTGTATGCCCGTAAAAAAAGTTAAAGCCTGACCACAAAAATAAAAAACCTCGCCATGATGCGGATAAAAAAGGAACTAATCCCTTCTACTAAATTACTATACTCAGACACAAAGTACTTGTGGCGCCCTCAATCCAGGTTTTTTTATGTTCCTGGTCAGGCTATAATTTCTCTTTTTTACGCAATATGACGAGGTATTTTTTTCACGTCAAACTGTAGAGACATAGAAACAAGACATAGGTACATAGAGATACAGAACACCTGTTCTATATTATACAAAACTACAAATGAATGTTGTGTTTTTTCTAATACCTAAAACCATAGATGTATGCTTAGTCTCGTTGCACATAACCAGGGCGAAACCAAAAACTAACCCAATCTGTGTCTACTAAAATATAAAGACAATACCTACCCCCAATTGGATCATTATAAACGTATTTAATTTTCTTACAATATTACGATATGGTAAGAAAATTAAATACGTTTTGTTATGATATTTTAAGATTTATTACTTAAAAGTATTTTTTTTTGTTATTCCAGGGAGACTCAGGTGGTCCCCTAATGCTACAGGCCAACGGTCGATGGACGCAAATCGGCGTGGTCTCGTTCGGGAACAAATGCGGTGAGCCTGGCTACCCGGGCGTGTACACACGAGTCACGCAGTACTTAAGCTGGCTGCAACAAAACTTAGCTTAGTAATAAAATAATAAACAATTCCTCGATATACTGTTTAATATGGTTAGTCTAGCATCTTAAAAATCCCTTAGCTATGCATTCTGACTTGATGGTGGCTTATACGTTTGATAAACGTGAAAGACACATTGGTGTTTAACTTTAACATTCGTGATATAAGTACCTACCTACTATTAAATCCGCTTATGTATAAAACCAACTTTAAAATTGTTCTAAATAATACAAATAAAAATTAAAAGACTTGATTGAAAAGTTACGTCAAGTTTTATTGATTAAAAAAAAATAATCTCGGAAGGAGATGGTCCATTTCAGCTTCACTCATGTACCACATTCTATTAAAATGTAAAAAATACAAGCATTTTATCAAAAATAAAATAAGTGAAATTCCTAGTTTTTGAGGTATTAAAAGATGGCGTCTTTCTAATATTAGTCTGTAGGTGATAAAAATGCGGTGACATTGATTTGTCAAACTCAAAATATGACATTTTTGACAAATCTTTTCTTGTGTGTTCCGGCTCCGGGCTTTGTTTTTAGCTATAATAAGAACTAAACTCAATATTTTAATATGATTGTTCAGTAATCCGTTAAGGTTCCTATATCTAACAAGTAACCATCAAATCAAATGGACCATACGTCAATAAACACTGACAGCAAAAGTCAAAACAACATCAATCCGCCACATATCCGCCACCTGGAGAATGTCTACCAGAGATAATATAACTTATCTTAGATCCGCCATGATTATGCGTAAAGTGTTACATTGTTTTGGAAAGAATAAATAATATCTCGCCCAAATAAAAGAGAATGAATTTAGAGATTTGGCTAATGAAAACTAGATTATTAATACATGTAGTTTTTTCAACTTATGTACAGAAAGTGAGTCTGTGCTTCATACAATTTTGGACCATCTCCTTTAAAATACATAAATTGATCTTAATTTGTCCTTTTTTTAATATTTATTTATAGAGATTTTTCGCTGGGCGAATATGCCTTCCTATGTGTAAATCTTGAATGAACCATGTAACTTTAAAATGTTATTACGCTACATAGATATGAACAATGAAATCATTAATAATTTCTAACAAGCTTAGATAATAATTGACATTAATGATAATATTGTTGGGACCAATTTTATTTCTCTAACTAAAATATCCTAATTTTAGTGTATGTTGGTGTACTGACAAGTTTAGTATCATGATAGTCATGAATCTATTATAAGTGCTTATTTAAATTCTAAATGATTAAATTATTATGTAGGTATTTAAAACATTTACCAAATCTCAGACAAAATAATTAAACCCTCTTCTTACTTCTCTTCAACATTAAGAACGCCCCGAAGTCTTACCAATTATTAAAATTTTCAGTATTTTACCAGTTACCATACAAGATTTCCATATTATTATTTTAGAGAGATTTTAGATAATTACTTATGCCATAATATTTGCACCTATTTATTAAAATTTAGTACATTATGATAACATGGTTTTTCTTGCTTTGATTTTTATTGTGATTTAATGAAAGTTAATCATAAGTTAAGTACGAGTAATTTAATAAAAATGTTAGTCAACTAATCTTGCCGTTTTATTTAGCACCTTACAAATTTTGTAATAATTTTAAGATTCCATAAGTTTTAATATATCATACTTATTATTATACTTATTTATTTCATTAATTAATGATAATTACTACTTCTGTAAGATTCGCGCTAACCTATCACCGTTATCAACCTATTAACCGCCCACTACAGTATAGAGCCAGGCCTCCAGGGCCGAGCCGCCCCTATGTGCGAAGTGTGCGTGCGCCGTCATCGAAATTATTTTTGTAACAAAATAATTATAATGCGCTTATTATACAAGCCTTCTAAGATAATACTCAAGTGTGTGGCTTAATTTTACAATTTGGGTTTTTACAAGTTAAAATCAAAAGAACCGCCATGAGTTTGTTTGAATGAATTATGAATGTAACCCGATGCTATGCGTGCGACTCAAGCGGGGTAGGATCACAGGGATTCCCCGACTTTAAGACACGAGAGTGCCAAAATATTAAACAATTGAACAATCAGTAAATTGAAAGTGAGTGAAAGGTGAGGCGCTTCATATGTTTCGCACACAGGCGCTATGGGGGGTTGGCGCGGCCCTGCAGGCCTCTATCCTTCAAGGTCTACGTCTATATCCCCTATATGGACGTAGATACACTACGCTGCTCCAATGGGGGTTGGCAGGCATTACTTTTCGCGGCAGGGGGTGTAACACTACCAAATTCCCTTCTTAGAATTTATTGAAATTTTCTTAGGAAAAACTAAACTAAGAATAAATTCATTATTTTTAATCGGACTAAATTAATAATAATGATTGGACAATATTGATACAAAATACAGATTTACACGGAAAAGTATCTGTGTTAGTAAAGGTAATCTAAAGTTGATTTTTTCATTTATCGGTGTTGCCATTATATTTTTAACTTATCAGCAATCTTTTGGTTCTGCGTAATTCATTCTTTTATGCAGCCAAAAATAATTAAAATAATAATTGGACAATATAGAGAAAAAATTTTTATCAAAAAATAGAACCGACTCAAAACGCACTAAAAGTAAAAAATAACTGTCATTTAGTTGCTTTTATTTACTTAAGCATATCTAGAAGTCGGTGCCAGCCAAATTTAAGGAACAAAAGCAGTTTGTGGGTTCTAGGTAACGCCCTTAAAGTAGAAACCTTGGCTGGCACCGACTCCTAGATATGCTAAGTAAATTAAAGCAACTAAATGATACAGTTAAAATACTTTTTATTGCGTTTTGAGTCGGTTCTATTTTTTGTTAAAACTTTTTATTTCTTACTTTTTAGTGATTTATCGCCACGCAACATACTCGTACTATACTGTCATTGTGTGTTATATGGTACGAGACTACGAGTAGCCAAAAAGCTACCGATACCGAGACAAGACTAATATATTTATGACATTGTAATTATGACATCTTAATTTAAAATTTATTATGCATGTTGTGAAGACCTGTTGTAAGCTGAGCATTAACTAAAGCTCGATATATATATTCAATGGACTAGAAATAATGTATCAGCAGTTGGTTTTCCTTAATAAATAAATAAATAAAAGACCGAAATCGCTGTAAGCGTGCCTCCAAAATTTGAAGAGTTCCATCAATTTCCCCAGGATATCATCATCAGATCCTAACATGATGACAATGGGACCACCTTGGAAGTATGCCCTTTCTAATAAAAAAAGAATTATCAAAATCGGACAACTCTGTAAAAAGTTATGCGTGGTCATACATAAAAAAAAATACGTGTCGGATTGAGTACCTCCTCCGTTTTTTTTTCGTCGGTTAAAAAATAGAATAATTTTCAGCATAACTTCCAGATACTAAATAACAATGGTCTGATATTTGTTGATGGAAATCGTAAGCGTCTACAAATGCAAACTATTACAGTTTATGTAAAATAAATTATTTTATTTTTTCAATCCGTATACAAGGCCCGAATAAGTCCTTTAAATAAAATAAAAATCAGTCATTACATTATCATAATTGAGTATGGCAACCACGCAATAATAAAACAAAGAAGTGTCATGACAACTTTTCGTACGAATTTTTTCCGTCTAGCCCCCTTTCACAACGCGCGATAAGGAACTTCGTTCCGAAAATCAGTCAAGATTCAATATGACATCTGTCGGCCAACTAGGGACAGAATATCGAAAAGAAAGTATCGATACTGTACACATAAGTAGTATTGAACCAAATCGATACTTTTTACTGCTTAAACTAACTCTTTTGTATGCCGAATTACTCGTGTTCAATGATTTTAGCTTAATTTCAGTAGAACAAACCTATAAAGTAATAATAATGGCGAACTAATAATACTTATTTTGAAATGTCAATAAATATTTTGATTTATAAACGCGTTTTGCATTTTAATTCCTAATCATGACAAATGTTCACTACCAAAGTTCAATCTTACTTGACGGCATTTTATACTGTACTAACATTGACATATTAATAGTACTAACTATTAATATGTCAATGTATACTAAAAAAAATAAACGAATAATATCAAGTATCAAAAGTATATATTTTGAAGGAAATGAAGGTAAAAATGATAAGAACTAGCGTTTTAGACGAAATTTAATGTATAATAAGTATATTTGATATAATTAAAATTAAATTTTAAGTCATTTTCTGAAAACTATCGAGTAAATGTATCCAATGTACTCGATACTCCAAAGTATCGATGCTTTTTGTTTAAAACTTTAAACATAAATATCTTTAATTCCAGACTTCACACAGTATAAAACCTGAAGAAAAAATTGCTCAGAAATAATTTTTCTATAATTTTATATTTTTTTCATTCATAGACGCAAAAAAAAGTCGTCAACAATTTGTTAGGAAAATGGCCATTGTTCTTTTTGTCAACATGCTTTTTGCCATAGCTCTTTCTGAACGCATACAGTACGTAAAATGATCACTGACATCACTTCTATCAAATTAAAGTCGTCGTCAATGTCATGTCAATTGTCACATCATTCGACAATAATGACGTGATGATACTGTAATCCAATTTTATTATTAAATAATATTTTAAAGCTTTAAACTTAAAGTCTCTAAAGCTATTAATAAAACAATGTTATAGTATAGTCATATGTGCAGTTCCATAAATGCAAGGACGTATTTTGGTGATTAGTCAAGTGTGTTATGAACTGTAAAGTCTGCATTAGTCAGCGAGTTAAATGTTATGAACTTTTAAAGTTAAAATGATGAAATACTCAACTTCCCCGACGCCTTCGACTTCCTATCCGAGGAGTACGTCTCCTCTACCGGCTCCAGCGAACTACCAACCAACTACAGCGAGCGCTGCTGTAAAACGATACAAATACTTGAGGCGGTTGTTCAAATTCAACCAAATGGACTTCGAGTTCGCCGCTTGGCAAATGGTGTACTTATTTGTGGCGCCGCAGAAAGTTTTTAGGAATTTTAATTATAGGAAACGTGAGTATTGCAATAATGGTTAAATTTTGTATTATGTTTGTCTATGTCTATTGTTTTACCCATGATAATTTTGGAATATAGGGTTAAGATGTAACCTTTTTGTTATTCCAGACTACATATAATCATTGTCAAGGCCAAATTTCATCCATATCCAAATAACCTTTGTGGAGTTACATATATTAATACTAACCTGACTATGTTTCTAATGAAAATGGCTTTGTCGTTTACCATCAAAAGTTGTAGTCAAGGGCAAATTTATAGTTAAAAAAAAAGCTAGTTTCATAAATCAACCAACTTCGCACATAAGGCAAGATGTAAGAATCAGTACAGAAGAAAAAAGTAGTACCTTAGTAAAAGTTCTGTTGTTGTAAGTTATGCTAGCCTATGTCTATGAAGTTTCATTTTCCCAGAGCTTGTGTTTGTCTTAATCTCTGATGCAGTCTCATTTAAGAGCCTATGACTGCTATCACACCTGATGTTAAGTGATGATACAATCTAAGATGGAAGTGGGCTAACTTCCACACCCCTATCGTTCTACCGACAAAGTCTTTGTTGGTATGCAGTCCCATTTAAGAGCCTAACACAAAAAATATTAAACAGGAAAAATTAATATCTAAGTATTTTAAACAGTATGGTGAACAATTGATTGTGAGTATAAACTTAGCCATTTACCTATGTCATTGATTTCAGATACAAAATCACAATTTGCAAGAGACGACCCTGCCTTTCTGGTGTTACTGAGTATATGGTTGTTTTGTAAGTTCTGCTTTATTCATATAAATACCAAGATTATTATATTAATAGAACCTGCGCTATTGAGCATACAAAACTAATACTTATTTACTTTAAACAGTGCTATAACTGGAGCAGTGCCCAGGCACAGGGTGCAGAAATTACCAGACTATATGCAAACAATACCTTATTTAGAGTTAGTTACTACAATCTTGTAGGGTGCAGTTACGACGCTGGCACAGGGCGCATAAAAAACTGGTTATGCTTCTGATTTTAGACCTTGTTTTTTCATTCAATTGTGTACATTTAACATAAAAGAGTACTAATACCTTTAAACAGCAATTCTTGTATATATATAATCTGGATCTTGTAAATGGCTCCAACAATTTTCATGAAATTTTATATCCAAGGGGATTCAGGGGTTATTAACCAATCTAGCTAGGTTTCATTTTTACTATATTATATATACTGAAAAAAATATAGTGAGCAAAGCTTGATCAACAAGATATTATTATGTATTTAGATAATATTAAAAATAGATTTTTTAATATTATATTATCTAAAAGTATAGTATTTCATCAACAAGTATCAGTAGAGAGTAGAAATGATTAAAAAATTAATTGCAACATGAAATCAAAACTAAAATAGGTTACAATTTAACAAATAAGGAAGTAGGTTGTTCGTGATTATCTTTTGTGCACACTTTGATGGGCAGTTTGCTGAATTGTCTTTTATACAATGAATTTTTCTCTCACTTTGGTATTATGAGTTGGCATAATGTTATATTGGGCCATGCAAGTGGGTCAAGATTTTATTTAGGTCATTGGATCAGGAATATTAATATTCCTTTGAATTATGCTAGGTTGTTTTAGTTATGTTATTTGTTCATCATATTATATTATTGTTTATTTTAAACTAGCAAATAACTGCAACTTTGCCTACAAGGTTAATAATGAGTGGCCTTTCCTTATAGCCCTTTTTTTAAGAAATAAAATTTGCATATCAAAGTAAAAATCAAGGAAAAAGTTTCTTCACATTTTTTAAGTAAATATTTTATACACTTTATACCTAACCAGTTGTCACCATTTTGTTTGATAACTTTTTGCCATCTTGTAGGTAGGGTCATGATCCCATGCAAATTTGGACCTGATCAATACTGAATGGTGAATCCATAGAATGCTAAGATATTTGTCTCAAAATATAATTAATTAATATTTAACTAAAATAAAAAATATCGAACTCATCGGATTATAGAGTACTGCCTAAAACCCCTCTATATGCCTAAAATCCAGAAATTATTGCATAAAAGCACCTCATAATCCGACTAGTTACAACTCAAAATAATATGATGGTTCTATCATGAACTAAACAAATAGCCAAATAATGTTCATGTACATTAAACACCTACCTACCTACATCCAATAGCGATAGGAGTGTCAGATTACACGTAGAACAGATTAATGTAATAATATTCCAATGTAATGTTTCCAGTATCCTCCATGTGCTTTGCGTTGGGCATGAGTCTGTCGTGGGGGCAAATAGTGCTCTTTGTGCTGTTTGTTGTGTTTGTGGACTTCATCGGGACCGGCATCTTGGTCTCCACATTCTTCTGGTAAGACTGATGACAAAACTAAGATTTTGACAAATTATTCCCTTGCTTTTAAAATATACTGTTTTGTTACAAAATATAAATAAATAAGAGTAGGTGAACCGACAGGACTAGTGATGGTCATTAGAATCTTTTTGTTATGCTTACTCACCCGTGAACTCAAATTTCAGATTGAAAACTAACAGATCTGTGAACTATGACCAACCACGGCCACAATTTCTGTCACAATGTATTATTATTTGATAGATATTCATAACTAGCAAATGCCCACAACTGAAATTGTATATTGCAAATATCAAAGAACACAAAAAAATTGGTTGTCTGTAAAGTCGGTTAACTGACGATAGTTGAACGTGACAACGTCTTAAGAAAATACTGATGGAATGGTAGCATTTAATTGGTTATTAAAATTTTTAATTTAAGTATATTTTTATAAATATTAATTTAAATTCATAAAATAATTGATTTTGATTTTATAAATTTATATTTTAAATTTATAATAAATATATTAATTTTTAATTTAAAATGAATATATTTAATAGAAGGATGTCGAACGCTGCCGAACGCAAAGGCCGATTGTGCTTCTTTGTCGCTCGTTTCGCGCTCTCGCTTGCACTTCAAGCCTTGCATGGAACGCCTCAAAGCGAGGTAACGCCGCATGAGTCATGTTTTTTCGTGCGTGAGGCTGCTCTATCGAATTATAAGACGTTGTCACGTCAAAAAAGCAACAAAATAGGGGCACTTTATAAGAAAAGTATAAGTATTACAAGCTATGCTTAAAATATAAGAGATGATGAAGACTTTGTTGTCGTCCCAATAACGTAACGCAATCCATACATTGTTTTGTTATATCTCAAATGGATAAAGCATGGCTTTCGATAAAAACTCCCAGGTTCTTCAACATTTATAGTCATATTTGAGTCAACTTATGAAGAACCGTTATAAATTATAAACCTTTCTCAGGAATCACTCTATCTACTGGTTAGACACGCATGAAAATCCATGCAGTGGTTATCAAGTTTATTGTGAACAGACGCGGTGTGGGACTTTGTTTTATAATATCTGACGGGCAAATGGCGCAGTGGGTAGTGATCCTGCTTCTGCGTCCTAGGCTGTGTGTTCGATTCCCACATCTAGAAAATCGTGTGATGAGCATGGATGTTTTCCAGTGTGTGGGTGTTTATCTATATATTATAAGTATTTATGTATAATATATATAAAAATATTCATCAGTTATCATAGCACCCATAACACAAGCTACTTACGAGTAAGCTTAATTTGGGGCTATATAGCGATGTGTGTAATTGTCCTATAATATTTATTTATTTATTTATCTAGTAACTTCTGGTCCCACAGGTTCATAAGCAACAAGTACCTGTCGGTGGAAGGTGCTGGCGGCGACGTGGAGTGGGGCTACGCATTCGATGTGCACATCAATGCTTTCTTTCCGCCACTGTCTCTGCTTCACTTCTTCCAAATACTTCTGTTTCATAGTGAGTTTATTTATATAAGCTATACATTGCCTTGAACAGCTGGTCAGCCCTAAAAATGTTTAGAGGTACTCAATAGAAATTGAAAAGAGGAATAAAGCAGTACTATTTCTGGGCAGTACCCGCAGATGAACCGATGAGCAATAGCGCTTAGAGTGGGGCCGGTATGGCATATGCACTGAGGAGGGCCACCGAGGGTGTTCTATTATATAAATAATTCTTCCTACAAATCATTGACCCTTTTTTTATTTTCTCGATCAGAAATGATTTTTCATTCTCATCAAAAACCAGCAAGGAGGATATTTATGTATAAAAATATACTTGTTTAAAATGTACTATTCCAGATCTGCTGAGTCACAGCAGTTTCCTGGCATGCTTCGTGTCCAACACGTTCTGGCTCGCATCGATCGTCTACTATCTCTACATCACATTCCTTGGATACAGTAGTGAGTATTCTATAGTCTACTAGCAGACGCCCGCGACTTTGCTCGCAAGGTAAATATTAATTAACCAAGTAACTTTTCAAGAACACAAACAAATTGTACCCTTTTAGAAAAAATGTCAAAAAATCACCATCATCATCATTATTAGCCTATTAAAGGCCCACTACAGGGCCAGGCCTCCCTCCTTATATGAAAGGGGATATGGAGTGTACACCCACCACGCTGCTTAACAATTACACATCGCTATATAGCCCCAAAGTAAGCGTACTCGTAAGTAGCTTGTGTTATGTGTGCTACGATAACTGATGAATATTTTTATATATACTATACATAAATACTTATAATATATAGATAAACACCCAGACACTGGAAAATAGCCATGCTCATCACACAAACATATTAATAAATAGGAAAGATAAATAATTATTTTTTTGACGTGAAAACGTCTTATAATTCGATAGAGCCGGCTGCACGCACGAAAAAACATGACTCAGGCGTTACCTCGCTTTGAGGCGTTCCATGTAAGGCTTGAAGTGCAAGCGAGAGCGCGGAACGAGCGACAAAGAAGCACAATCGGCCTTTGCGTTCGGCAGCGTTCGACATCCGTCTATTAAATATAATTATTAAATATATTAATTTTAAATTAAATATTAATATATTTATTTTAAATTAAAACATAAATTTATAAAATCAAAATCAATTATTTTATTAATTTAAATTAATATTTATAAAAATATATATTATAATATCCAATTAAATGCTACCATTCCATCAGTATTTTCTTAAGACATTGTCACGTTCAACTATCGTCAGTAAACCGACTTTACAGACAACCAATTTTTTTTTAAACTTAATTTGTTTTAATCAATGTATTTTTCGGTTTGTTGCAGATTTGCCAATGATAAAGAACGCGAGGGCATTTCTCTTGCCTCTGCCAGCTCTGTTCATCCTCTACATAGGCACATTACTCGCTAACTGGAACTTGAGCCATATGCTCATGGACTTCTACCACTACAGAGTTCTCTAGCGATGAATATATCGTATCAGATTTATAGTTGAACAAATTGCGTGGTGGTCTATTAGTTTATGTGGCCACCGTTTGAAGGTCCTTGGGGTCAGGTTGTAAAGTATCAGGATTTTCTTTCTTCAAAGACATTCTCTTAAAATTCTAAGACTGTTGTTGATGTTAACATCTGAAAGTGATCAAACACAGTTTGCGCAACATGGTGGGTTCCATATACCCTCCTATATATAGGGAGGTCTGACCCTGTTAGGATAGGATATTCATGTAAATGATGCATTGTGCCAGTTAAAGAGTCCATTTACTTTCACATAAATAAGGATGTCTGGCCTTGTAGTGGGCAGTTAAAATAGACTGATATTAATAATTCGTGATACGACTTTAAAAATAATAAAAAGTGAAAAAAATCGTAGTAGGATGAAACCCATTGGAAAGAGAATATCATAAAAATGAAAGTAAAAATAATTTACGGGCGACCTAATGTCGGGAAGGGTAGGGGGTGAGGTTTTAGGGGTAAAAAACGGTTTTTTTCGATTTCCGGCAAAACTATGTCCTATGGAAAAAAGTTAAATGGCAAAGTTGTGGGTAATAAAAAGATCTAAAACTTTTGTAATTTCACTTTTTCACATAACCTCAATATTTAAAAATTAAAAAAAACCAAGTTTTCGGTTTTTTATTTTTATCTCTATTTTTCGATGCTGAAAAAAAAGAATATTACTATAGTAAATCTTCTCAGAAAATGCAAAACTAGGCAACGGGTTTTTACAGAGATTTCAACAAGAATTTTTCCTCTCATTTTATTATATCCTTTTTCCAGGGGATTTCATAGTACCATTTTTTTTTATTTCAAAAATTAACTACCATGGTCTATAATGTAAATTTCATCATTTGTAAGTCAAAACAAGAATAGCAAAAGACTATGCAATTAAACAGTGAACTTATTTTAATGTAATATAAATTGTAAATCCATACTTTAATAATAATTTTAAGTTGTGTAAATTATGTTAATTATTATTATCATTTAATAGATTTTAAAATAAACGATTGTCTTTATTTTGAAAACGTTGTTTTATTTGAGTATCTACATATTCAGATTGCTTATATTTCACATACATTATTAAACATCTTTATTACCAACTCAATATTATTTCTTACACATTATAAATAATTTAATCACCAAAATGTAATATTAAAAATAAATCAGTAAAACAAATGGGGCTACAAGCTTCTGAAGCATAAAAAACTTATATTAATTTCCAATTCAATGTAAAAATCAAATTTCTTATTAAAATGGTTAAAATACTGTTCTTTAATCATCGTCCAAAACAATAACTTCATCAGCAGATATTATGGGCAAAGTTCTCACTTCTTCAAAGGCTAGTTTTTTCGGTTCAGACCTTTTGCCGTGGACCAAGGGCTGCTTGGGTGCAGATGTTTTGGTTATAGTCAACGAGGATGGTAATCTGCTTATTGACGCATTAAGGTCCTTTGGCGCAGAAGGAATGCTCTTTTGACGTTCAGCC
Source organism: Mycalesis mineus (assembly GCA_034621355.1). Taxonomy (NCBI): domain Eukaryota; kingdom Metazoa; phylum Arthropoda; class Insecta; order Lepidoptera; family Nymphalidae; genus Mycalesis; species Mycalesis mineus. The sequence goes on from CM067902.1 coordinate 12,951,119, forward strand.
AGTTTCTCCTGCAACGTCTTTCCAGGGCTGACTTGCTGATGCGGCAATGGAGGTTTGGAGTGGACAGCCGTGTTGGTAGATGAACTAGACATGTGCGCGTGTGGCGCCTTGCTCTGTCCACTGGTGTGCGACATATTAACGCCAAACGAAGACAAATTCGAGATCATAGATTGCGGCAAAGTTGACAACACTGTCCCCATACTGGGCACTAATGACGAGCTAGATTTTTGGAGACTGGTTATAACAGACGTTGGCGCAGCTTTAATTGTAGACGTTGACCCAGGTTTCGTTAACGTAGTCATAGTTTTAGTTATAGAAGTCTGTGTTTTCGTTACTGGTATAGGTGTGGGTTTAGCTATTGGCATTGGCGTAACTTTCGTCGTAGAAGTTGACGTAGTTTTCGTTAAAGAAGTCGGTGCCTTCGATATAGACGTAGACGATCCAGTGTAAGGTTTCGATGTAACATTTTTCATTTGTGTCGCGCCTCGACTAGTAGACGGCTGTTTTGGACCGCGCTTTTTTTTCGGCGGCTGCAAATATGAGGAAAAGTTTGGAGCCATAAATCGTCGGTAAAATTCCGCTTGGAAAGAGTTTGGCAGCGGAGTTTGGAAAGAGTTTTGCAGTTGAGTTGGGAAACTGTTCTGCATCGGATAAGCGGCGAAAGCGTTGAGGTAAAGTTGTGAAAGAACCGGATCGTTGAGCATTGGCACGAAATTTTGAAATGCTGTCGACATATCGTGCGAAGACATTTTCGGCAGACTGGGAGAGGATGGAACACTGGGCGGTTTGGGGTCCACCTTGGGTTGCGAATTAGTCACAGTCGTCGTCTTAGCGGGTTCTGCTATAGTAACCTTGGGTGTTTGTTTTTTCTGCAAACTCGCTTGGACCGCCACATTTTTCAAATTAGAAACATATTTAAGGCTGAGATCAACCAAGTTCATTGTCTCCGTTATTGGTTTCCTGTACACTAGTTTGTAAGCATCTACGAGTAAGTTTACGAGTTGTTTCGAATTTTGCTGTTTTATCACTTTCTGGTAAGCTTTATAAATGTCTAACATGAGACATTTTAAAGCTTCTCTCTCGACGTTATTGGTCTTGATGTCAGCTTGTTGGCTGAACTTTTGTAGCTGCCCTTTAAGGGACTGTACACATAATGAAAACGCTTGCAGAGCCAATTCCTCTCTATCAGAATCCTTCAAGTACTTTTTCTCGAGGTCTGGTTCCCTTTGTAATTGTAAGCTTAACTCCAGTAGAGTTTTATGATCATCGTGTTCCTTTAATATTTCTAAAGTGAGCAGGACACAGCGATTCATGTGAAATGCGAAACCTCCCGGTCTTTCCACCTCTTCCGATCGTAATTGCCAAATATTATTAAATAAGTTCGAAGATTTTTTTTCGCTAAACAGGCCAGTCATTTTTTTTCCAGATCTTGAAATAAAGGTGGATAGCATTAGGTCTCTACATCGCTCGATATTCTTTCCTTTTTTATAGTATAAGTGATAATGCGCCAGTCTATAAAGAGCTTTATAGTGCGGTGTGTAACGACTCGCGCAATCCTCGAGTGCATCGAGACACGCTGAAGCAATTTTTTTTATTTCTTCATCACCTAATGATTTGGTCTCTTGGGAAGACTTGCTGGATTCGTCTGTATCTTTGCTAGATTCACTGCTACTGGATGAAGATGACTCACTCGAATTTGAATCTGAAGAAGATGTTGAAGAAGATGAACTTGAAGTTTCTTGTTTTTTATCAGCATCACTCGTCTGTGGCAAATTGATGACCTCTTTATCTGTATGTTCTTTCACAGACTTGAAATGCGATTCTTTATTAGCGTTCGCCTCTTGGTTTTCGTTCGCGACAGTAGTAGCAACTTCTTTGATTACATTGACTTGTACATCTGGTGGCTTTTGAGTTTCCTTAGTCCCAATGCGTTCAGTGTCATAGGAAGCCGATCGTCTTACTTTAGCAGCAGCAGATTCCATCTTAAGTCTTTTTGCTTTGCGATTATCCTCCTCACCCGCATCACTGATAGATCTCTTCAGAATGTTTGCTGCGTGAACAGCTGGAGTGTCTTCTGTTTTCATTTCTGTGTCGATAGAATGGATATTATCTCTTTTATTTTTTCTTTTGTATGGACTTTGCTCCCACTCTTCTATACAGTTTAAAAAAACTTTTCCAACTGATGCAGGTATTAATTTATTCTCGTGCTGTTCAATATATTTGAGAATAGTGGCGTGAATTCTGTAGTGTAGTTCGAGTACTTCTATGGAAAGATGTGATGGTGAATTATAGTTTATTTTGGAAGGATACGTAGCTCCAGCTTCTTGTAAATTTTTGATTCCTTGTAAATAAAAATTTAGGTAAACAGAAGGTGGTTTATTTTGCTTTTCAGCAACTTTTCCTAACATGTAATACAGTAACCAAGATTCTTCATTGGATTTGTCAGTATCACAACTACTGTTGAGATCATCTCGTAGTGTAATAAAGCATTTATAAGTTAAATTTAAAAGGTCTTCCTTTTGCTTTTCATATGCACTGAATTCTCTAAAACCTATAGATTCTGTAACCTGTTTTAAAAGCCTTGAGCAAAATGAATGTACACAATATACAAAATTGCCAAACTCTATCCACATATAACGATAGGAAGGATCCAACTCTAGTGAACGTTTAAAACATCTTATAGCTGTTTTCGCAGGATTTAGGAAGTCTTTTTCATTATTAATATTTCTATAAGATTTTAATGACCTTTCCAAATTAGAGGCTTTAGCTAAAGATATTTGAGCCCATGATTTAAATCTATCATTGTTTATTACCACATCTAATGTATTGTATTTAATAGCTAATTTATTATCATTTTTCTTAAAATAGTAATCACCCAGTAAGAAGTAGATATCCTTCATTTTGTATGGCAATAATGGCGGAACTACTGGCAGCTTATTCTCTATACCTTTAATATATTTCTCCATCTCTGGAACATATTTTGAAGGATCACTTTCTGCTGGCAAAAGTGATAAAATATTAAGAAATAAGGCTTCTGCATCAGATGAAATTCCTGACACTTTGCCCTCTAACGGGGGTAAGTCTATAGGTCTAAATATCTCATATATCTGTTGAGCCTGTTTCCAATCTAAGGTTTGAGGTGTAACATTGTGATCAACAAGATACTTCAGTTTATTCTTCTTTCCTGGATGTCCATAAAGACAAAAGACACACTGCTCCATATATTGCTTGATTTGTTCCAATGATTTAGACAGAGATGGTGATTGGAGCCGAGGAACTACAGTGTCAAGAATGAAATACAAAAGTTTTGAGTCCGACTTACAACACCATCCCCTAGGCCCTAACTGTTCATGTGCTATAAACAATACCATCAATGGGTTGGGCACTTCATCACATGCAACCTTATCACTATCTGTTAATGATCTGCTTCTGCCTTGGTCTTCCTCTCTCTGCAAAATGTAGTGGATAATAATCCAAGGGGCTACAGTATTGAATGGCATATCAGATCCATTTGATTCTACTTGGTGACCTATTATCCTAATTAAATCCTCAATCCCCTGGCCAAGTTCATTTTGTGTAACTGCCTCTAAACATGATAATCCTTCTGTTCTGAGAATGTGTTCCATACAACTCAAAATTTTTATTACAGTGAGGTTCCACTTCTCATAATCAGCACACCCAGACGTTAATCTGAAATAATGTTTCAGTGCTTCATGTAAACATATTATTGACCATTTGAAACAGCATTCAACTTTATCTAGGGCCCAATATGCATCCAATATAAGAGATAGTTGTACACAAAAATCCAAAGGCATATCTTCTTCTTTTTTTCTAGCAATTGTTTTACAATGCTCAAATGATTCGATGAGAATATTTAAAACTTCCTCATAGTTGCTTCGTCTGAATAAATTCATAACAGTGGCTAATTTTTTGTTTCTCTCCAAAAATTTTATGTATTCTAAAATTTCTTTTTCATTTATATCAGTCTTAAAAGTAAAATTGCAAATGTTTAAACTGTATGTGTCATGGTATTCTCCCATGGCATCAAATTCATGCAAAAGCTGATAAGCACAGTCCAAAGCCAGTTCTTCGCAACTATTTAAAATGTAAATATGTAATCTGAGCCAGAGAGATCGAAGAATCATCTCTAAACAATGAGTACTTGAATATATATTAGGTTTTAATGTCAGAATTATTTCTAGTGATTCAATCACATTCAGTTCATGTCTTGCTTTCTCTTCTAAACTTAAGTTGATTTTTTCATTGACTGTAAATTCCTCAGCCAGCATATTAACTGAAGTGTAATGTAATAGATCTTGTTTATTGTCATCGTTACAAGCAGGAATGTCAATATGATTGCTGTAGCATTTATTGGCATCGACAAACACTTTTGCAAGTGCTTCAGGCCATTTTGTTTTCCATTTCCTTGATAATATGTTCAGATAGTCTTTCAACAAATCAATAATATCCCTCCTGTTCTCTGTGTGTTTTTCAACAAATGATTTTACATCATTTTGTTCACATTCAGTTCCAAAGTATACTGTATCCCCAGGCTTTTCTGCTGGTTTTTCTTCAAATGTTTTACCTGAACTTGTTATTTCTGTTGAATTTTCTTTTGCTTGCTTTTCTTTTTTCTGAGTCACTTCTTGAACTAAGCCAATGGGCACCATTCTTCTCAGGGTTTCATATATATTCTCTTCATCAACTGTTTTCTTTTTTACAGACTTTCGCTCATACCAACCCCACTGCTTCAGGTTGTGAATAGGGTTACCTCTCCGTCTTGCTGGCGCCCTTTTCTGAGCTTTATTTTCGGGAACATTCTCGGTTGTAGGTTCTGATGTCATTGTTTCTATACTTTCAACTTTTTCAGTTTCTGTTGGTTTATCTTTGTCAGACAAATCATTATTCTCATTCTCTGAGCCAGTTTCTGTTACTTTTTCATTATCTGTGACATTTTCCTCTGCTTTATTATCATCTGACTCTTGCTGTTCCTCACATACTTCCATCTTTTCTTCTTCAAACCCATTTTGAGATGTGATCTCTATAAAGCATGCATGACTGTAACAATGTTCAGTTATATAATTATGCATGTGTACCAATGATTCACCAACAGACTGCCAAGTCATTCTTAATATAGGTTTCTTTAATTTGAGATTCGGAACAATATATTTAGATGTCTCTGCTTTTTGCTGTTCTATATATGTTTCATTAATTATTTCAGCTTCTTTAAGCAGACCCTCAGCCTTTTCCTCATCAATTAAATCATTGCTATTTCCATCCCATTTGTAAATTGGGTTTATACTAACCATATACTCTTCCATGTGTTTATAAAGTGTGTAGATATGTTTTCTGTATACTAAACCTCTCAAGTAATCGGGATCAAGTTGTAATGCATCCTGAATAGTAGCTAAACACTGTTCTTTATAATTTAGGCCTAGTAAAACTGTGATCAGCTTATCAAGACATGGCCAGTGGCGAGGATTACGTTCTACCCCTCTTTGAAAAGCATATAGAGCAGTTTCGTAGTTTTTAACTTGCAAACAGACAGTGCCTAAACGGTGCCAGAGTGTAATATCAGAGTCATCTAGCTCGGCAGCTGAGTTGTACGCTTCGATTGCACCTTCAATATCCCCTGCCGTCGTGAGTATGGATGCCAAGTTTTTATAACAAAGGTACTTCAAATTAAACAACGGCCCGGATGCTTTTTCACCTGGACCTGGTTTCTTGACATCATACAATAGTTCGGTGTCTAAAAGATCCCTTAATAACTGGCTGGCTTCCGTAATATTCCCTTTTCGTTGTAATTCTAGGGCTTTGGCATACTGTTGCAATGCTATTTGCTCCAATGCTTCTCGGGATACTTCGACCTCTGAATCACTTTCTTCCTCGGATTCATCGTTTAAAGCTGATATTTTAATCATTTCATATATTTTTCTTGTTTAAAAATAAATAACGCCGGATTTTAACAACAACAAACACACATCACCGTATTGTTGCGGAATCTCTTTCACAGACGGCTAAAAAACAAACTTATCTCATAGATATACAGATTATATAAACAAGACACACAGAATAACAATATAAGGAAAGTCATTCCTTACCCACTGATAATAATGTTTTGACATTTTTTTTAGTCTTCATCAGTGTTTAGGAAATAACAGAAGTCATAGACTACAGTGTATACCATAGAGTAGGATGGTGTATAGACAGAAGCAAAGAATATATAATCTGGACAGAAGTTTTAAGGTTGTGTTATTAATATTTTGGGAAAAATATACAAGAAACATAAAAAGATTAAAAGAGTTTACTTGAAAGATGAACTTTAAACATGTTCTTCTTAAACGGACATGTCCAATGATCACACAAATCGCGGAAGTTCACCGAAAACCGAGATGGTTACCAGTGGCGAAGAGCAAAATATACCGTATCCCAAAACGTCCCGTGGTCACAGAAGAGGAGCGTTTAGAGCTGCAACGTATAAACAATAACTATAATACACAAATGCGCGCTATAAGACGTTTTTACCACGAGGAAATGATAAAGGAGAGATCTTCCCTCCAGAGTGCAAGTTCCGAGATGTCTCAGCGGTTAGAAGCCGAGGAGTGGGAGAAATGTGTTCATATTAACGACAAATGGAATATTCAGGTGAGGTTTTTACACTCTACCAATTCTAGCACTATACTAAAAATAGTCGAAAAGGAGATGGCCCACCGCCCATACATTATTTGCCCCAGGAAAAATTAAATGTTTAAGCGTCTCAATGAAACTTTTACTTTTGGGTTGGTAATCCTATCTAATTTAATAATAAATAGTACATTTGGCCCTAGATAGAGGGGTTATTGCATAATCAGTACCATAAACTCTTACTAAAATACCTGCCTAAAGAGTTATTTTAGTAAAAAATATTGCAATAGGTAATTTAACGAACACAAAGTGAAATAATTATTTTATTATGTCATACTTAGTGTTATCTTAACTACCAAAAACAAAACGTTACGAAGAAAAGTCACTTCTTTATACATTTTGTATGCAACTGTCAATATTAACGATGACTCAATAGGAATTATAAATAATACCTTTTTTCAGGCTTATTTTAAAACCCACTAGATCTAATATTTATATATATATTTAAAAATTATAATTATAAAGCTATTTTATTTTGTTAGGTCTCTAGGTGTTTTTCATATAAAACCACTCTGGGGCAGTTTTGGGACATCTCCTTTATTTGATTGTCTCTGCCTCCAGCATTTTAAGATATACACATCCCTACTAAATGGATCATTGAGTGATCCTGCCTTCTGCAAGGAGCCTCTTTAACAAACTGATTAAGCAAAATTTTATGTAATTTTTGTATTATTATGTAATTTTCAAATATTTTTGTCAACTAGGTTGCAGCAGAAAGAGAAGAGCGGAGAAAGATAGAGTTGGCTGCCATGGAGGACTATGCTCTAAAACGAATGGAGGCTAAAGATACAGAGGTGAAAGACAGAATAGCAGTAGCGTCTGCGAAGATCAGGGAACAAAAGGTACTTTATAAATAATATAAGATTTTCATTCATCAAATTGGTTTTTGTAACAAATTGGGTAAATGAATTTTTTGGTAAATTATAACAAACTGACAGAAGCACAGTCTCATGACTTACACCCTGAGATAGTATAATTTTCCTGATATAGTTATTGCCTTATGATCAAATCCTATTCTGAGGCCTGTGTGCACCAAGATTTTGGTTATCATATCGTACGGGTTGTCGTGAACAGTAAATTTTACGTTTAGCTTATGTTAACCATTGGTTATGATAACCGAAATCTTGGTGCACACAGGCCTAAATTAAAATTCGTGAATATTATCCTACTCCTAACAAGTTAGCCCGCTTCTATCATCACTTATCATCAGGTGTGATTGCACTCGAGGGCTAGCTTGTAATGAATAAAAAATCATTAGTGATATGTCAATCAAAATAATTGAAGGTATTGGTGGAGTGGTGGTGACAGGTCTTGTCTTAAATTCCATCCATTCTACCTTAGGTTGTATTAATATTCTGCTGATAATGATTATTTTAACATGTACACTGCAGCTAAGATTACGGAGACAACCCCCTAAGTGCAAATGCAAATTGACTTATAAATTGTCATATATTATGTTAGGTACAAAAATGATATGGTTTAACATTTTTTTTTATTTTCATACCCCCTTCATATAAATAAATATATTTTGACTAATGACCCATCCGTGGGCCATTCACATATAAGCTCATTACTTCATGTCCCTATCATGGGGCATGCACATATGGGTTTTTTTACCATATAACATAACAAAAAATTGCCTACAATTGTCTATGTTTTTTCTTTTATGTCAGGCTCAAACATTTAATTTTTTGAATAAGAGTGAATCTGTTATATTAGACAAATCAATCAATTTGAAAAGTTTTCGCTATGATGTGTGTGTTAGTGTTAGCGGTATTTTCGTTTTGTTTATGTTTTGGTTTAAACGAGGCTGTGGGGCGTTCATTCATGTATGATGAGTAACTCAACATGCCCCACCGAAGGGGCATGCACAGTGAATGTGTTAATGTTGTTTACCTTACAACCTAGTTCAGCCTTTTTGCAACCAAATATTATAACATTAAAAAGTAGCTAATAATCTATTCGATTTAAGTTCCATATAGGTCTATGTTTGTAAAATAGTTGATATAAATCCTAGGCTAGTTATTTTATCATAAAAAAGGCCTTGATCTGATGAGAGCTTATAATTTATACATGACACAATTTTCTTCACAGGAGCTCAGTTCAACATTCGTCACACCAGAAACTCTAGAAGCTGCCATAGACCATGCACTAGCCAATCCCACAGATTACAACTTTGCTATTGATTTAAAAGGAAACCAATTCCCAGGAAGAGATACTCCTATAAAATATGAAAATAAAGAAAAAGCAAGTGTTTAGTGTTGTCTTAAGTTACTTAGTAAATAAATAAATTATTTAGGTTTATGAAATTTATTTTATTTTATTGTCCCTGCACTGGATCTAGCTTGCAAAATACAATTTCTCTATTTTCTAATAATGATGAGTATTTAATTTTGCTATCAATACTTATAATAAAACTAAGAGGTCCAATTCTGTAAAGTCATTTTTGAAATTTTTATTGGAGGGCACTGTAACTGAAAGTAATTTCAGTTTTAAGATATGTGATTATATTTTAAGTACTGATAAAATGTAATGTGATTAAAACATTTTTAAAATTCTACCCCAAAAGGGTTTTATAGGGGTTGAAAATTATTATGGAAAGTTCTCCATTTATCAAGAAGTCTTTATGATAATTGTAGAAAAACTGCTGGATAAACAAAATACAAATACCAAAAGGGTTATATAGGGGAAAAGAAAAGTTTATATCGTGTAATTCAAATCTAAATATATTTAATATATAATAATAAATAAATATATAATAATAATAAATTTGGTAATTTAAATCTTTATAAAACTACTAGATAAACTACTTACATCAGCAGTCTTTATTCCGGCTAATCTCTGAAATGGCTGGACCGGTTTAGACATTTATTTACTGATGCTTTAAATGACTTTTATAGCAATACTAATTTTTAGGACTATTTTTATTTTAGTAATTCCATTCTTTTTAATTCCACGCGGTCGAAGAAGCGGCTGGCCACCGCTAGTGACAATATATATTATTATTATATTAAATCTTACCACGACCCTAACCAGGTTTTAGGTGGGTTTGGTTGTTTCAAGAAATATTTTTTTTTTTCGACTACAAGTTGGCCCTTGACTGCTATCACACCTGATGTTAAGTGATGATGCAATCTAAGATGGAAGCGAGCTAACTTGTTAGGAGTGGGACGAAAATCCACACCCCTTTCGGTTTCTACACGACATCGTACCGGAACGCTAAATCGCTTAGCGATACGTCTTTGTCGGTAGGTAACTAGCCACGGCTAAAGCCTCCCACCAGCCAAATTGTGTTCATTTTAAACAGTAAAACTCAAAAACAGTGTTTATAAGTTTATTATAACATTAGGGCCTTAGTGTAGGAGCCCTGTACAGGCATTTATAGAATGGCTGACGTTGTATTTCTAATTGTTACCGCGCGCCAGAGTTTCTCTCACAGGACAGCAGCACGCGTTAGTAATTATACGGTAAATTTAGTGATAGTGATTTGGACAATAAAACAATATAAGTTCATAAGTGTTTTTATATATTCCAATAAAGCCTTCTGATATTAAATAGAGGAAACACAACTACACACACACAATCAACCTCTAAATTAGTTTCAACACTGCTCTCATTATATCGCCAAGTCTCGGAACATGTCCGGCCAATGCGGCGTGACGTTCAGCTTGTGCTGCAAAGCGCCCAGCGACACGAGGCATGCCGAGCGCGACGCGTCGTCTGTGGACACCGACACCACTTCCTGGTGGAACGATGCTTTGGTGCCTGAGCACACCTGCGGAAAATAACTCAAATGATTTATTTCAAGTACGCTATTTTACAAGAATTTTTAAAATGGCAAGCCTGTCAGTACGTAGTGACTCTTCCACTTGAAAAGCAGATCGGTTCGGAATTCAACAGTTGCTCTGCTTAGTTAAAAATCAATATCACAATTTGTATTTTATAATTACATGTATGTAAAAAGAAATGCCTATACCTTTAAATCTTCTCATCAGTAAAGTCAATCTAATATATAAAATTCTCGTGTCACAGTTTTCGTTGCCATATTCCTCCGAAACGGCTTGACCGATTTTGATGAAATTTTGTATGCATATTCAGCAGGTCTGAGAATCGGCTACTATCTAATTTTCGTCTAAATTTTTTATAAATTTTCAATGCAAAACAACGTTTGCTGGGTCAGCTAGTTATTTTATAGTAATCTAGATTTACTAAATGGCTTTTAACCCTTTTTTGAAATTGTAAAAGCAAGTCCAACACTTCTTTTGGAAAGAGGTTATAAATCATACGAATGATTTCTGTACTCTGCTCAAATGTAGTACGATTAAATTAATTTATGGCTGGCCATAGATTCAATTGTTAGCATAATTTTTTTGCATTCAAATTCTACTGGCATAATAAATAACTGTTAAGGTTAACCTCAAAAACGGTGTCCCCTAACGAAAGGGTGACGCGTCCGGAGCGGTGCACGCGCAGTTTTCCAATCTTACCCTCCTCCAAATCGGATAGACGACATCTGTTATCCACCTGTAAAAAACGAAATGTTTAAATACTGTTTTGAAGTTGTAATTGACGGGCCAAGTAGATGGTAAGTGGAAACCATCGCCTATAACATAACCACGTTTCACAGGGCATGCAAAGTACACGTCCAACAGTGGCACCCTTTGTCCAACAATTTGTGCTGTTATTGTTTGGTGTCGCTGAGAAAACAAAAACTTGCTCAAATAGAATAAAGTAAATTGTATAAACCATTATTCATTATCAACATCATTATCAGCCTATTAATGGGATCAGGAGAGGATATGGAGCGTACACCCACCACGCTGCTCCAATGCGAACTGCCTCGTTGGTCTAGTAGTTACCTATGTGGCTTCGATCACGAGGTCCTGGGTTCGAGTTGCGAGTCGGGTCACGAAATAATTCTCTGACTTTTTCATTCTTCTATGAAATTCTCAGTACATTCCAAGCCCGGAGTCGGGAAGTTGGTGGTGTTACACTCCTGTGCCTCGGAGAGCACGTTAAGCCGTCGGTCCCGGTCACTATCGTCGTCATTATCACCCTAAGCCCGCCAACCCGCAAACCATTATTCTGGTATTGTAAATGTTAGTTTATTGCAGTTTTGAGTGGAGAGATGGCGCTTGTTTTTGGACTATGAATCAAAATTCCCTTTTGTTCATGTTCAAACGTTCTCGCATGAATCTTTACTAATATTATAAGGGTAAAGTTTGTATGTATAGATGGATGTTTGTTACTCTCATGCAAAAACTACTGTAAGGATTTCGATGAAACTTTACTATAATATAGCTTACATATCAAAATAACACATGGGCCACATTTCATCCCGAAATTCCCACGGGACCGAGAACTACGGGTAAAACTGCGGGCGTCCTATAATAGTTTATAATCCAATCGCCTATTTATTTATTAAGTTTTTTTGACCCCATAAGCCTAGCTACGTAGCCATGCTTCAGATCATCTAGTCTGGAGCGATCTCTAAAGACTAAAATGAGGAGTTTTACCTTACATGAGGAGTTTTACCTTACATGAGGAGTTTTACCTTACATGAGGAGTTTTACCTTACACGAGGAGTTTTACCTTAAATGAGGAGTTTTACGTTACATGAGGAGTTTTACCTTACATGAGGAGTTTTACCTTACATGAGGAGTTTTACGTTACATGAGGAGTTTTACCTTACATGAGGAGTTTTACGTTACATGAGGAGTTTTACCTTACATGAGGAGTTTTACGTTACATGAGGAGTTTTACCTTACATGAGGAGTTTTACTTTACAAGAGGAGTTTTACCTTCAGTGTGGCTAGTGTAAGATTTTACCGCGTCGATATCGAGAACGGTAAACGTAAATTTTATATGACACTGACACTCACCCATTAGTGTTTCCTCTCGATACTGCCAGGGGCGCTGCTTCAGCTCCATATAAAATTTGCCTTTATGCGAATGTGAAGTTTTCGATTTGTTTTGGTGAAAGCTCACACTAGGCGCTCAGTTTCGCCTGATATGGTACAAATCCGTACCGTGTATGGTTATTCCGACCTCACGATCTGTACCCATCGGCGACCGGAGTGACTGAAGCAATTGCAGTGCACACAACAGGCTGAAGTGAGGCAGGTTCGTCGGTTCAGTGTGACCTCATAACGTATAGTAGCTTTAACATTGAAGTGGAATGCTTACGTTTTTTTCTTCTTCGACCTCGGCGGTAGAAGTCGAAGGCCCAGGCTCGTTCTTGCGGCGGGTGTCCTCGCCGCCGCCGCCGCGTCCGGGCAGCGCGTCTGCCAGCTATAAGGACAATATCACTACTGTCACGTATATTCACTACGATTACGTACAAATAATAAAAGATAACTCCAATCCAGATCCAATACATACACAGATAGCGTTGGTACACAGGTCAGTTGTAATATCTTCACTGTAGTACGGTAGGGTGCGGCAGATCAACGCACATGACGGTATATATTTTTTTCCTACTTAAGTACATTAGAAAAGAGCATACAACATAAAACGGTACCCGGTCCAGTTAGTCTTAGTCCAGGTAGTAAAATAAATCAAACACAAAAAATAACTGCCAAGTATATGGTAAAAATGTGCTAGTGTTCAGGAGATGCAAAGCCAGATCTGTACTCATCGGCGACCGGAGTGACTGAAGCAATTGCAGTGCACACACAACAGGCTGAAGAGAGGCAGGTTCTTCGGTTCAGTGTGACCTAATAACGTATAGTAGCTTTAACATTGAACAGGAATGCTTACGTTTTTTTCTTCTTCGACCTCGGCGGTAGAAGTCGAAGGCCCAGGCTCGTTCTTGCGGCGGGTGTCCTCGCCGCCGCCGCCGCGTCCGGGCAGCGCGTCTGCCAGCTGCAAGGACAATATCACTACTGTCACGTATATTCACTACGATTACGTACAAATAATAAAAGATAACTCCAATCCAGATCCAATAGAATACACAGATAGCGTTGGTACACAGGTCAGTTATATTATTTTCACTGTAGTATGGTAGGGTGCGACAGATCAACGCATATGACGGTATATATTTTTTTCCTACTTAAGTACATTAGAAAAGAGCATACAACATTAAACGGCCGGGTACCGCCCAGGTAGTAAAATAAATCAAACACAAAAAATAACTGCCAAGTATATGGTAAAAACGTTGTTACACTATATAAAGACGTGCTGCGATTTTGCGTTCCGGTACGATGTCGTATAGAAACCGAAAGGCAAGTTGCATCATCACCTAACATCGTATGTGATAGCAGTCAAGGGTCAACTTGTAGTAGATAAAAAATAAAAAATATATATTTTATTAATTTCGGCAAAACATTGAATTATAAATGTAATCAAAATTTAATTATATGTAAATTTGTTATAAGTTATAATTCATGCAGAAAAAATTGTTAAGTAGGTAGTCAGGTCTCTACAGTATATAACTCTATGAGGTAAAAAAAAAGACTGCAAGAGCAAGAGTTTGTAACCCTAGAAGATAAGGAAAAACAGATGTAGAAGTAATCCACCTGCAGTAGTATTAGCGCAGGCTTGTCGCTGCGCAGTAGGTCGGCCACGCTGTTCTCTTCAAACGATTCCTTCATATCCAGTAACGGAGGCTTCTGCTCCACAACCGGAACTGAAACACATGTTTAAAAGCGAATTAAAAATAAAGGTATATTTATTATAAGTTAAATAGTAAGCCTGGTATGATAATAAATAAGACAATGGTGATCATTCGATTGTAAATTAAAATAGTTTATGTATTTTTAATTATCGCTAATACTTTAATGTACTACGTACTGGAGCAAAGAATACCACAAAAACTTACTTAGTTTTTGGTGGAATATGCCCAAATAGTTTCGAATGTTCGGAGTTCATACAATGGCAGAAGCCATACTACAACCGAATTTATTTCACCAAAAATCAGATTTCAAGACGTTTTTCTAAAATTATAAAACCGGAGGGCATTCCCAAAACTATAGTGCAAATATTGAAAGACCATTTTAGTTTCTGCTTTCAGTAGCCAAGTTCTAGTAGTCCACCGAATGATCACCACAATCTAGATGTAACACATAGAACTGTCCGATATGGAGACATGGAGAGCTCTAGGGCGGTATGTAAGCGATCTGCTGCTCTGTTGCACCACTGGCGCCGCGGCGAAACTGTTCGCCGGGCGGGCGCGTGATGCGCTGCACACCAGCCGTCAATTGCGTCACACGCGATCTAGGGTTATATTGCAATAAAATACGAGAGATATATATATTTATGGGCGTAGCCTGAGGGTGGGATGATAAATAAATAGGTAAAAGAACCCTCTTCAAATGCGTTCCGATCGCACAAAAAAGGAAGACTTAGATAAGAGGCCCGCGTTTTCACCCCCGTTCCCGTAGGAATTAACCTATGTCTCTCCTCATAACTCTGGCTATCATATACAAAAATAATTGTTGCAATCCGACTAGTTGTTTCAGAGTTTAGCCGGTACAAATACAGACAGACTGGCAAATTTTAAAAATAGATTTTTCATGTAAATACCGTCTGTATATAGTTTCATATGCATTTAGTGCAAATCTGTTAATTTTAATTTGCCAATAGTACCTACTGACGAAGATCTGGTGATCACAGCCTCTCAATCTGTATAAATAAGTTTGGTATTATTATTTTCTAGATATAATTCAACGGCCTCGTTATATAAGTGTCCATTATTCTATTTTATACTACTGTATTATTATTTACTAGATATTATACAACTGCCGCATTGTTACAGCCTATATAGCTTGAGGTCTCGAGGTCCTGGGCATGGGTTATGAAATAATACTTTTTAAAAGAAAAGAAGCTTTTCTTTATGTCTGGACCAACGAGGAATTGTGCTTGTCTATGGTGGCTATGAAATATTTGCGTGTGTCTATATTATTTGCTGTGTATATTGCGACGCAGTTGACGGCCGTGCCCGTACTCAAGTGGTCTTACTGTCGCCGTCATCTGCGGGCTCCTGTTTCACGATCACCTCCTGTTTAATCTTGACGCTCGATTTTATGTACGACAACCCTATAAACAATTGATCTTGTGAGAAAACATGCTGCAATCACGATCTGTGGACGTTATGTCTATGGTGAAAAAACTA
This sequence comes from Mycalesis mineus, assembly GCA_034621355.1. Classification (NCBI taxonomy): domain Eukaryota; kingdom Metazoa; phylum Arthropoda; class Insecta; order Lepidoptera; family Nymphalidae; genus Mycalesis; species Mycalesis mineus. The sequence goes on from CM067902.1 coordinate 12,966,918, forward strand.
ATCTTACCTTATGTTATAACATTTGTAACGTATCCAAATGACATAAAACATACAATACTCATAAGGCTGGCCACACACGGTCGATAATGGCTGACCGATTTGTAGAAGAAAATTAGAACGCACGACAACGTATGTCTAAAATTAAATCCAAAAATAAATCAGTCTGATTATCCTTCAAGCACTTACTGTGCCTCCAACATAAAAGCAAACATCCAACTCTTAGAGTGGGTGTTTGAACTGATATAGGGGAGGTGAGGGAAGGGCGAGTACAAAAGATCCAAAAGGGTCGAAGTGCATTTTGCTACGGCGCGCCTCACCATACTAATAATAATAATATATCATCCTTCAAATAATCGTTCACCGATTATCAGACATGAGTGGGCAGCCTTAAGTTCAAAATTAAATGAAGGTTAAGCTTGCACGCTTGGATGCGTCAATAGACATCTCGTGTAGAAATAGAGAAATACTGTCGACCTCAGCTAGCGTGCGTTAGACCGATAGAGATAGCGATGTTTTTCGGTGATAGCGATTTCAGTGCTATTCATTCAGCTACGAGAAATGTCTGTTGACGCATCATACACCAGCCCCCTATTCAGTAACTATTAACATTAACCGACGAAAAAAACGGAAGAGATTCTCAATTCGACACATATACAGGGTGTCCCAAAACACAACGATAACCTGGTACCTGGCGAGAGGCCAAGTTATAACAGTTCTGGAAAAAATAAGAAAAAAAATCCATATCACTTAGTTTTGTAATTATTGTCATTTTAAAAAAAAGTTAGAAATCGACACTTTTGTTCGCATTTTTATGTACTGTAATCACAAATATCAAAATTTTGCAGTAATTTTTTTCATTACGTAATCTAAGATAGTGGTGCTACTAATTGCAATCACAAATGTATGGAATAAACATTGTTAACTTAGTAAAATAAATTAAGTTTCATTAAAAATTATAAATAATATTTTTAATGGCAAGAAAAGTGGCAAGTGTTGCACCATTTTGAAATCTTGAAAAAATGGACCATCTTTTGAAATTACTTGCCAAGCATAGTGTAGTACTTTATTTTCATAAAATGAGGTGTCAAAGTTAAGTGACCATATTTTTGTAAACCATGACTTAATGAAACTTAATTTATTTTACTAAGTTAACAATGTTTATTCCATAAATTTGTGATTGCAATTAGTAGCACCACTATCTTAGATTACGTAATGAAAAAAATTACTGCAAAATTTTGATATTTGTGATTACAGTACATAAAAATGCGAACAAAAGTGTCGATTTCTAACTTTTTTTTAAAATGACAATAATTACAAAACTAAGTGACATGGATTTTTTTTCTTATTTACCCCGGTACCAGGTTATCGTTGTGTTTTGGGACACCCTGTATATATTTTTTTTTTAAGTATGACCACGCATAACTTTTTGTAGAGTTGTCCGATTTTGATAATTCTTTTTTTATTAGAAAGGGCATACATCCAAGGTGATCCCATTGTCATCATGTTAGGATCTGATGATGATATCCTGGGGAAATTGAAGGAACTCTTCAAATTTTGGAGAACCTACAAACTGCTTCACTACGTAAAATAAATGTTCCTTAAACTTAACTGGCACCGACTTTATAGATATGCTTAAGTAAATTAAAGCAACTAAATGACACAATTATTTTTTACTTTTTAGTGCGTTTTGAGTCTTTTAAATTTTTATTTCTAAATTCTATTTCTAAATTTTTATTATTAGTTGACATGTGGCGATCGAGTTCGTCTCTATGTCTCGATACTATACATAAAGAGAGAGGATGTAACCATTATCTCTCCTTTCTATAATATCGCGGAGAGATAGACGAATTTGATAGTTACATTTCAACTAATAAAAACATAGTTACAATATAGGGGGGCTGTTGGCCTAGGATACTAATATAGAGAAAGACATCATCCTCCAATACGGTACGTCAATATTATTATCATATTATTATAAACTAGAATAAAAATATCATGTACAGCGGAAATTGAAATCTTAAAAAGTTAAATTTAAGTCTTGAAGTAAGAGAGAGAGAGAGAGAGGACTTCTGTCCCTGTCTTGCTGAAATATAAAAATAAAAATTTGTACTAGTTACTATGGCATTACAAGATATGACATCACATCAGTATAAGGCTCTGTCTAATTAATAATATTTGAAGTCTTAATATTTCTATTACATGATCAATTTGATTCATAATTTTATTGGTTGCCAAATTAAGTTTTAAAAAATAATTTAAAACAGCAGTACCAGCCATCTTCGAACATATTGGTTTCTCTTTCACCTGCAGTGCAACTAAAGAGGCAGCGATATGTTCGATTTTGGTACAGGGCGATTATAGTGCGAACCATATAATTGTCAATAAAGGGCGTTTAACCCTAGAGAGCAAAGGAGTAGACAAACTACTATCTATCTCTCTCTAACCTATGTATTTTCAATCCTCTGCACACGTCTTACTCCTACATAATAGGTTTCATTGGTTGGCAACATTGTTAACATTGCCTAGTCCTTTGGCCTCGAGGCTTAAACACCCTTTATTGCCAATTATTGGTTCAGACTATGTCTTTTTCTCTACACAGGTCTCTCTAGTAACATATCATATGGGCCTACTACAGCAAGAAACAGAGTTACTACACACTGCATGCAACACATAAACAAAAGCTTGTAATAATTGAATATAAAAAAAATGTCCCGTCACAGCAATTTTCTGTGAAACAGCTTAACCAATTTTTTTTAGGAAATTTATGTGTAGGCACGTCATAAACTATTTTTTACACTATTTTTGTGATGAGGGATGATTGTGAGGATTCTTCAGATATTTTTTTATTATTTGGCATCAAAAACAGCCCTAAAATTCATACACACATAAGTAATTAGTAAATCTATACCTCCATCGTCCATGGGTAGTTTGACGGGTGCTTCAACATCCAGTACATTCTTGAAATCCTCACTATCGCCTTCGTACATGCCGCCGTCGCCAAACGCCTCTCTTATCTTTTCCTCCTCCAGCTCCTTGTCTATCTGGAAATAATAATTATAAAAAATTAGTAATATAATTTTTTAAAAAGTAATTCAACTGACCTACCACCTACCTTTACAACATCCTTAACTCTAATCGTTGGTCTTTGTAGTGTAGGAGCAACGTCAGAGTCCCTGCCATATGATATTCTGCTTGAATGTTTTTCAGAGTTGCCCAAACCTGAGTAAGTAATAAGTAATAATAGTAATAATAATAAAGTTTAAAAAAATATGTATTTTATAAAAAAGTTAAAAGAACCCTTATTTACCTTCTGAGAAAACTCCACTTGATTTGATAATTTTAGGACCATTTTTAACATTTTTATTTTTATCACTTTTTCTGTCTTTTCTATTCCTGTCATCCTTTTTGTTATCTCGAGAATTTGCTGTAGATGGCCTTGAACAGATAATGTCTGAGTTAATGTTGTTCGATATTTCCGCTATGGATTTTTTCACAATGGGTCAACAGTCTGATATACCTGAATAAATACTGAAACATGCCAAACATGTGATAGTGACTAGAATGTCCACCATCATCTTCTCAACCAGCCCCAGATCTAGAGAAAAAAACTAGGGCCTTTGTCCCAGATACAAACTTTGAAATTGCAGGGAAATACTATTATTTTCCTTTACTTTATTTAAACAGAGAGAACAGTGCTACACGAACTTTGTGCTGTTTTTTTCTAGTAGGCCCATGTCCATCTGACGATGATGATGAGGTGGTGGAATTTTTAGTTTTTGTCTCATACTTACATACATAAATAACATCACGCCTCATTCCCATAAGGGTATGCAGACTACATTCTTCCATTTGTCACAATCCTTGCATACTTCTTCCATTCTCATATACCCTTTCATACAAGTTTGATGGTTTAGTTTATACTTTAAAATGTCATAAATTTGGTCCAGAAACATTCAGAACAAAAGTTTTTGTTCCACCTCAAACAAATTATAGATCCAGGGCTGCCCTGGACACACGGGAGCTATTGGTTGTTCCATTTGTCTTTCCAATGGTTTTAAATAGTATGGAATTATTATGATTAAGAACTCTACATACTCATGATTACAGGTTTATTCTGACAATAATTACATGAGCTTTATCATTGATGTCTTTATATTTTATTATAATTAAAGCAGTAATCGACTATCTAATAAACAACGCTGAAACTTACCCTTTATTCTTATTTCGAGCGACGTTCAGGTTCGGAGTAAATATTTTTTTGTTAGGTTTCAAACCGCCTAGCGATAGGTCCCTGGGTGGTTTAAGCGACGCTAATCTTTGAAGAGGATCCTCGCCGGCACCGTTTGCATTTGACTTATCCCCCGAATTAGACATTTTTTATTTTAGAACTTAAATATAAATACAAAATTCTGCTAACTCGTTTCACTATATTAACCAGTACAGTTGACAATTACATTTAAACTTATTTCATCGATATGAAATGTTGTAAACGATTAATTAATAACTCTTATTTTCTTGTTTTATCCTTGCAATTTTGCATTTTATTTGTAAACATCACGTTTCCCATGACAGATGATCAGCTGCTTTTTTTTTAATAACTGGCTTCCTATCCAAAGAGTATATAAGTATATAATTAATTTTTGTCTTGATGCATAAATCAGTCAACAGGTACTATCTGTGTAAATTATCTAACTTTTCTAGTACTTATAGGTAATTTTTAGAAGATATAATGTCTTTACATTGTTATGTTAGGATCAAAAAGACTAGAACCCACAGCCATTATCCAGTTATTAAAAATATCTGTAAATCTACGAAAATAACGAATTTTTCATATTTTAAGAGACGTGCTGACAAGTAACGAATGGTTTTTAAAATTTTAAATAATTGCAATTTCCATTTGCATTTTTCAATATTTTAACTGGTCAGATTTATATTACGAAAGAGTTTTGTTAGAATTAAGATTATTCTTGACTTTTTTATATTTTGTTACTAAATTCGATACCATACCATGGCACTTTTCGACATCTTTGGAGATCACCTCACCAGGCAGACAAAGAAACATGTTTCTCGCCAACCCCTTACAGATATCGGTAAGAAATTATTGTTTATTTTTTCTTAAACTATGGAGGTAATAACAAAGTTATATAAAACTGCAAATATCCCAAACCAAACCCATACGTACATGGTACGTACTAAAAAGTACAAGAAAAATCTTGGAAGCTGCCTTAGATTTGGCATGGATTTTGCCATAATGGCTGTCTATTGTACTACTACTACTAGTAGTAGTCATACTATAATCGCACTGTTAGTTGCTCCGGCAACTAAAAACGTACGATGCCGCTTTTGAAATCTTTAAGTTTTGACAAGTTTCACAGAAAAAAGGAGTAGGAATATATCGACGGTCGCAGATTGAACCTTAGACCTTTATGCTTTTTACAAAAGTTGTTATACTATGTAGCAATAAATGGTGAACCTAATGGGACTAAAGCTTCAATGACTAAAACATGTTACATTAATCCTCGCAACATTTTTTGCAGAAAACATGGGCAAAACTATCAAATCAGGCCCAATTAAAATGAATGATACTGAAAACATGGGTAAAATGATTAAATCAGGCCCAATCAAACCCAATGAGCCAGTCAAATCCATGAAAAAAGGTGGTGAGGTGAAGAAATCTTTCCTCTCAAACACTGGAAAAGCTTTACAGAGTACTCCGAGGGCTGTTTTCACTCCGAAAGCCAACAACGTGCTGCCATTTATATACAACGATGAAACAGACAATGTGGAACCTGGGTACAACTTTGAGGACCTAGAATTTACGAAGCCCTCATATGTAAATGGTATGTCTTTTTATTATAGTAGATTCAGGAAAATAAATAAATAAATATTATAGGACAATTATACACATCGCTATATAGCCCCAAAGTAAGCGTAGGTAGCTTGTTTATGGGTACTATGATAACTGATATATATTTTATATATATTATACATAAATACTGATAATATATAGATAAACACCCAAACACATACTCATGCTCATCACACAATCATTTTCCAGACGTGGGAATTGAACCCACGGCCTAGAACGCAGAAACAGGGTCACTACCCACTGCGCCACTCGGCCGTCATATAAAATAGATTTCAAGTAAAGTTTATAGGAGAAACATTTAGTGCTGAACCAAATGCTTAATATAGCATGAATAGTCAAAATAAAAGTTTACAATATAAAACAAATATGATATTCTGTTAATCTGAGGCATAAATGTTAAGTCTAAAGTCTGATGATGAGATCCTCACATAAATTAAAGTAAGTGATATTATTTTTTTTTACTTTTTAGTGCATTTGAGGTCTGTTACATATTTTTCTTAATTTTTTTTTGTTACAGACAACTACCACAGGGATGCTCTGGACTACCTGTACGCACCAGAGCTACAGAAAGCTGAATGTGTATCCCCCCCATCGACACCGCCCCCAGTTATTGCCAGGCACGCCATGGAGATTGCCAGCCCTTACAAAGATGAATTTTCTTTCACAGGTTAACTTTTTTATAATTAAGTTGCCTAAAGATGCAAGTTAGTAGCCGATTGCAAATGACAAATGCAGATGTCAGTGACACAACTAGTTTTGTATAAAAACTTTAATAATCATACTTATCTTTATTTCCATCAAAAGCTTAATACTATATGTACATATAAATAAATATTTAATAGTTAAAATTAAAAAATAAAAACTTAAAATAAAACAAGATATTTACAAAAAGAATAAGCCATGTAATAGTTCACCCAAAGACAAAATGCCCAACACACTGGCGCTATTTCCCCTCTGAATGGCAAGGCTTATTCTATGGGCTAAATAAGCACCAGCACATTGGTCACCGGACACATGGATCAGTAGTTTGGTGGTGGTCAGGGCTCCAGAGTGAGGAACCTCCTCACAATATGCACCGTCTCAAGAATCACCGCCTTCAGTATCCGAACCCTGATCCAACAGTCAAACGAAAGCTTCTTAAGGTGTTGGTAGAAGCTTTTCGCAATAAGACCATTGACTGAAACGACTATAGGAACAATAATTGTCGACTCAACATTCCACATGGCGGTAATCTCATAATAATCGTATGTTGTTTTCACATATGAATACATAACAATCAGTAGTATTGTCTGTGATCAGCTATGAACTTGCATCTTTATTCATTATTGTTTCTTACCATTCAATCATACTTTTAGGTATATGATATTGATATGTTACCCTTTAAAATGTTTCATTTATCTTGCTTTGAAGTTGTTATAATTTTATAAATATCTACATTAAAAAATTTGTTATTCTCATAAACAAACTACTATACATATACGCAAAAATATTGTCAATTAGACATAGTAGTAATGGTCGCTTTTTATAATTTATCACTAAAAAAAAATTTAAGGTAGCCTAAAGTTGAACCACAGTATAAATCATCATCATCATCATTACCAGCCTGTAGACGTCCACTGTTGGACATAGCCCTTTTTTAGGGACTTCCAAACACAACGATCCCGAGCCGCCTGTTGCCAGCGGCTCCCTGCGACACGTTTGATGTCGTCAGTCCACCTGGTTGGGGGTCGACCAATGCTGCGCTTTCCGGTGCAGGGTCGCTAATCTACCACCTTGGGCCCCCAACGTCCATCAGCTGTTCGAACTACGTGCTCCGCCCATTGCCACTTCAGTTCTGCGACTCGCTGAGCTATGTCGGTTACTTTGGTTCTTCTGCGAATCTCCTCATTTCTGATTCGATCACACAGAGATACTCCGAGCATTGCTCTTTCCGTCGCCCGCTGAGTGACTCTTAGCCTTCTTATAAAGCCTGCAGTCAGCGACCAAGATTCGGATCAGTGGGTCATCACTGGCAACACGCACTGTTCGAAGACTCTCGTCTTCAGGCACTGAGAAATTTTGGACAAAAAGATGTCACGGAGTTTCCCGAACGCTGCCCAGCCGAGTTGAATTCGGCGGTTCACCTCTTTCTCGAAATTGGAAAGTGTAAATCATGCCTGTACTTTAATGGCAAAATAATTATGTGCGGGTACCTTACAACACAATACTATCTGATGACTTTGAATTCACTTATGACCTATATTTATAATGCTATAATCTTTTCAGATGACTTCTCCGTTGAAAGCATTCCCGACGATGACCTAGGGCTGCCTGAACTATATTGAAAGTGACGAAGATTCTGTCGAATACAAACGTTTATCTTATTGCGCATCCAAACATCCAGGATTTGTTTAGCTCAGTCTTCTGAATCACGGAAAGTACGGATGCTCGTAATTCGCCGCACAACAAATGCAGACATTCGCAAAATTATTTAATAAATACGCCTGGGATTTGGCTAATGAAATGCTGTAGAATGACTTAAATGCCACGCGTAACTACACCCTCATGTCAACACGCACATTGCTGGTTGAATTACGAGTGTCCGCGGGAACTGCTAGTGGTTCACTTACAGTAATAATCTTTATTTGCATGAAGTAAGGTCGAACGTCTGTCGGCACTTGATGTCCCGCATGTCTAGATGCGCCTTTAGATACACTACCTATTTAAATAAGGAGCTGCATTAGTCCGTTATTAAATGGTCATTATATAAAAAGTTTGCAACTGTGATTAACATCTGCTACAAAAATAGTACAAAAACATTTGTTATATCTCATTTTGACATATATAATTCCCTTAATTTAATACTCCACCAACAAGATTAGAAAAATGAAGAGAAGATAATTTAAACAGTATTATTGTAGTAGGTATAATTTTTTAAATAAATTAATAAACTGTTAATTAATAAATTTTTGTGAGTTTTTGGTTGTTTGAAGGCCATCGTGGCGCAGTAGTATATGCGCGGTGGATTTATAAGACTGAGGTCCCAGGTTTGATTGAGATTTTCTGAATTGGTCCAGGTCGGGCTCGTGGGAGGCCTCGGCCCTGGCTAGTTACCACTCTACCGACAAAGATGTACCGCCAAGTGATATAGCATTCCGGTAGTCGTGTAGGAACCCACTCCTAACAACTTAGCTCACTTCCATCTTACATTGCATCATAACTTAGCTTCAGGAGTGAGTGCAGTTAAGGTCTAATTTGCAAGAGGAGTAATAGTGTTATGTGATTGCAATTAATTAAAAAAAAAAATACTGATATTGTTTTGCTCATTTGATCTATTTGTGGTGGGGTGTGTGGTATGCATTAGAAATGTATATATCAAATTATTATTATTATTTGTCTTGTCGTTGCACTAAAATTGAGTCGAATATATAATATGTATTATAGAAAAGGTGTCACAAAATCGTTCACAAAAAATACCACTTTTGTTAAGGCAGTTTTAGAATTACCCCAAATTCATCCTAAGACGGATCTGTTTAAGCGAAACTACTTGAAAAGTCCCCCCAAAACCTGTCATTTAGTGAGGATTTTTATTGGTCTCTGATTGTGCTACCTTTTTTACCCCACGCCCAAGAATGTATTTTTTATTCCCTTATATTTTCCAAACCACTAAACGATTTTTAATTAAGATATTTTTTTTAAAATTTGGCTTTATAATCTGTGTATTAAATTTAATACAATATGTAAGTACGTACTACTTTTGATATTTATTATTGAATGTGTCCCGACTATTGCCAGTACAACACTTTCCTCACTTTGAATAAACTTGTTTTTTATTTTCAGTTATTTTTAGTGCAGTCGTGCTTTTTTTGTTTTCTAAAATTGTAATTTTATAAAAACAATGTTGGAAAGAGTTGAAATAAAACTATTTTGTTATACACAGTTATGATATAATAATTACTTAAACTTAATATATTACATTCTGATAACACAAGTAGGCATTCGAACAATTAACATTACCATAATAAATATTTTATGTTAGATATTTTTTGCCAAGTAGCTGTACTTTCTTTTCAAAAGCTGGGAATGATATAGCTGTGTCTTCCTTGTAAAAAGGGTTTAGTAATAACTTGATGTATGCCTCATAGACATCTGTGAAGAAGTTTTTGATGCCATCTTCATTACGCGCATCATGGACTATGACAAACCTCATCTAAAAAAATACAACAGTAAATTAATAAAAGAAAAACCCCTAGGGCTATGTCATGGAAACAATGGAAGGTTGCCTGGAAGAAACTGCTACTAAGCAATAACCCGCTTGCTTTTTTATGAATATTATTCTGTTTTAAATGTTCTTCTGTAATTTGGTGTATAAATAAAGCATCAATAAAAAATATATATTGTTGCGTAGGGGCAAAAGAGAGCTATATTTTTGATAGCATGCCACTGGACGACAGTTCATTATATAATCAATCATTGTCACACATTTCTTATAATCTCATAGACAAGCTATATATTTGGTCAGATCATAGCCCTACAGGATTAACACCTAATATGCTGTCTCTCAATCAGCATATCAACATAGCAATATGGAAACATCTGAGTATTCTTAGTCAATAATAAATGTTATGACTTGTTATTCAGTATCAGGCCAATGCTGCAACAATAAGCTACTGTTCTAGCTGATGAAAATATCTGAGATTGTTTTTATATTTGAGAGCTCAACATTGCTGTAGATTTTCTAACAGCAGGCTCCCTCTTTTGGCTGGTTATGAAAAATCAAAATTTGAGATCTCTAGTATCTATTGAAGGTACCTGACTAGCAGTCACAAATGCAGAGACGAACCACTGGTTGAACTTGTCCACAGACTTCAGGTAAGTGTTGGTGACCTTCCACATGTGCTCATCCACTAGGTCCAGGGCTGCGTGTGCTATGAACTGGTTCAGGTGTCTGTTGTCTTCTTTCTTAGAACATCAACAAAAATAGTTTATAGTATTGTAGTCAATATTATATATGTGAGCTTTCACATTGCACAATGAAAACTATGCTAAATTTCAAATTAATAGGATGTATAATTTCTGGCATTTCATAATTAATCAGTAAGTATTTCACTTTTATAGCTTGACTATGTGGTTAGTTTATATACAGTAGAAGTAGATGCGAGAGGTATTCTCTATAACCTATTTAAAAGAATCTCATCATAACCTGCTAAGGGCCTTGGCGTAACTGCAGCAATTTTTTTTCCAAAATTGCAAAATTTATTAATAATATTTATTTATAATAATATTATCTCGGCCTCTTTTTTAACCGACGAAAAAAAAACGGAGGTTCTCAATTCGACGCGTAATTTTTTATGTATGTCCAACCATAACTTTACAGATTCATCCGAATTTGGGTATATATTTTTTTATTAGAAAGGGCACACTTCCAAAGTTGTCCCATAGTCATCATATTAGGAGCTGATGATTTTTTTTTTTTTGACTCTCATTGTTCCTGCAATCTGTCTTGAGACATTCAGCTGGATGTTATATATTTATTTTACGGCGTGTTTGGAGCAATATCCATTGACTTGCCCAATTCATATTTTATACAGTCTATAACAAGACATCTTGTGGTGCTCTTCTCTTGAGCCTTCTAAAGGTTGTACCAGGTTTTTTATACATTAAGTCCCTTGAAAGTTTATTTGGGTGATTTTTAATTCGTTTTTGGTACGATTTCACTGAGTAAGCAACTCTGTCTTTATAGTTTTAACTTTTAGTTCACGATGCAGACGATCGTTTTTGATGTACCATGGAGCATTGGTAATCATTCTAAGCATTTTAGATTGGAACCGTTGCAGAATTTCAAGGTTCGAGTTTGAAGCCGTACCCCACAGCTGTACCCCATACATCCATATGGGTTTAATTATAGCCTTGTATAACAGAAGTTTATTTTCTAAGGATAGTTGGGACTTTCGATTTAAGAGCCAATACATCTTTCTCACTTCTATGCCAAGGGATTTTCTTTTTGTGAAAATATGTTTGGTCCACGTCAGTCGTCTATCCAGATAGATGCCTAGGTATCGGACACTGTCTGACTGAGGGATCTTGATTTGATTCAGTTCCACTTCAGGGCATGTGTCTCGCCTTAGTGTGAAGGTTACATGCACAGACTTTGATTCATTCGCTTTTATCCTCCAGTCCTTCAACCATTTGGATATGTTGTTGAGGCTACCTTGTAGTTTTTGAGAAGCTCCAGAAGAAGATGGGTCAGCTGCTAGTATGGCTGTGTCATCGGCATATGTGCCGGTTACTACATTGTCCGCATTTGGAAGGTCATAGGTATAGATCAGATACAATAAGGGGCCCATAATGCTACCCTGAGGTACTCCTGCTTTGATCTTGAAAAGGTTGGTCATGCTATTACTGTATTTTACATAAAAATGCCTTTCTTCGAGGTACGATTTAATAAACTTAAAATAGTTAATGGGTAAGTTAACATGAACTTTATAGAGGAGACCATCATGCCACACTCGATCGAACGCCTGTGATATGTCCAGGAAAACTGCAGAAATATATAATTTTTGTTCTAGAGCAGTGTTTATTTGTTCTACAAGTCTATGGACTTGCTCTATAGTTCCATGTCCTTCTCTGAATCCAAATTGATGCTCAGGGATTAGATTAATTGCCGCCAGTTTCACCATAAGTCTCTTTATAAAAAGTTTTTCGAGAACCTTAGACAGAAGAGGCAAAAGGCTGATAGGACGATAGGATTTTACATCTGTAGGATCTTTACCAGGTTTAGGTACAAGAATTATTTCTGCCATTCTACTACCTATTCTACCTTCCATTGTGGTGGAATAAAGTTTCTACAAAGAATGGAGTTATAGAGTTGTGTTAAGAACGTTATGCCATTCGCAGGTAATTCCCTCAGGACTTTTGCTGTGATGAGATCGTAACCTGGGGCTTTATTAATTTTAAGACTCATTATAGCTGCCTTAACTTCAGACTTCTTAAATTTTTTAATTGGCGGATCCAATTGGTGGGGTATATTCATAACTGTAGACACTAATTTTTCCTTAGTCGAACTGAGGTCTTCATGAGATGTAAATACCTCCGACAAGTGATTTGCAAAAGTTATACTTTTATCTAGATCACTTTTAGCCCAGCTACCGTCGCATTTTCTAATAGGAGATTGATGAACAATTGGTCTTTTCAGTTTTCTGGTTGCTTTCCAGAGAGAATAGTCTGTAGCTTTAGTAGCATCAAGATTCTGCAAATATAAACCTACATCGCGATTTACCGCTATTGATAAAGCGTCTTTTAGTTGAGAGGCCAGCTGGTTAAACTTTGTTTTGTCTGGTGGGTACTTTGTGGACTGCCATGTTTTTCTTGCCTGGCGCTTCCTCTTTATTAGTTCTAGTATGTACTTTGGATAGCAGCACATGTCTTCTGTGTATGTGAGATCGGGTGTAGATGACCATGCTGCATGTTGTATGCAGCTGTTGAATAATTCTACAGCTTGTATAATATCAGAATCAGATGTCAGTGGTATTTTGTTATCCAGTTTGTTTTCGACAATATTTTGAAAGTGTGTCCAGTTGGTTTTTTTTGGTATGTAGCTTACAAGTTCTTGTATTTCTTATAGCCTTGCAGCTCAGTAAGATAATCACTGGGGAGTGGTCAGAGGATAAATCATAGCAGGACAAGCACCTCAAATGAGAGCTAGGTACTCCTTTTGTAACTGCAAAGTCAACCAAATCTGGTTTCTTTTTCGTATCAGAAGGCCAATAGGTTGGTTCACCTGTAGACGTGACACTGAGTTGTAGTCCCTCGATAGACTTTAGTAATGCTCTGCCTTTTGATGTGATAAGTCTTGAGCCCCATTTAGTATGCTTCGCATTATAATCACCAGCGGCTATAAATCGATGTCCAAGTGTTTGGAAAAAAGCAGAATAATGACATTCTTTTAGATTATGTTTTGGTGGCATGTATAGTGCTGTTATGTTAAGCTCATCGGTAAAATCGTTGATTATTATACTGGTCGCCTGTATTTCTTCAGTGCAGTACGAATTATGAGCATAGTGTTTGATTTTATCTTTAATTAGGATTGCAGAACCTCCGTGAGCTTTGCCATCTGGATGCATTGTATGATATAACTTGTAGTTCGGGATTTTGAAGTAACTCTTTTGTGTAAAGTGGGATTCCGACACTAATAGTATGTCTATATCGTTTGTTTCTAAAAATGCTTTAACTTCTAATGAGTGTTGTGACAGGCCATTTGCATTCCATACGACTATTTTGAACTCATCGAATTTTTACACATGACAGACATTAAATTTGTTAGTAGGTTTGTCATGGTGCATAATTGGTTCATTATTTGTTTAAACATATTTATTAGTTGTTTCATATCATTTGGGTCTTCCGAGAGATCTTGTATAATGGGATCATGTTTTGGTTGAGGTTTATTTTTGAGAATGTCTGCGTAGCTCTTTTCATGCTTTTGTTGTCCTGGCATTGAAGGGTGACTTGGTTTGTTAGAGTATCCTGATTCTGCATCGATTTTTTTAGGGCGTAAGGAAGGATATTTCTTTTTTTGCAATTCTTTGTAAATGCTGCAACCCTTGTAATTTGCTGGGTGATTTCCACCACATAAGACGCATTTAACTAAATCAGATCGGTCTTTACGAGAGCAGTCTTTTGAGGCGTGATTCCCAGCACATTTGATGCAATTGCGCTTTCGGTGACAATATGCTTTTGTGTGTCCGTAATTTTGGCAGTTAGCGCACTGTGGAATGTGACGAGTTGGTCTAGGAGGTTCAAACGTTATCCGACAGTTCAAAAGACTTTTAATGTCGTATATTTGTTTATTGTTTTGTTGTGGAGACAATTCCACTATGAACATGTGCAGTGGTTTCTTTGAGATTCTTTGTTTTATATTCCAGATATTGACTGCTTCATGTCCAAGATCTAGCAGAGCTGCCTTTATTTCTTCCAAGTCAGTGGATGGATGCATCTTCTTCAAGACTACCCTAAAGGATCGTTCTTGTTTAGGTTTGTATGTATAATAATCTGTACCTCTTGTGTCTAGCTGTTTCTCTACTTCCCTATAAACTTCTTGTGTCTTAAACAGAATCTTAACCCTGTTACCATTTAATATTTTTAGCTCATATTTCTGACTGGCATATAGATCTAGAAGCTGTTTTAACGGTGTAATATTTTCAACTCCATCAACGAATATTGGGGGAGGCCTTAGGATTTTCTGGGTAGCGACAGGTGGATCTTTATCCTCAGCATCTAAGTCCAACTCTTCAAAAGAGTTAGATGTTGATATTGGTTGACTTAACCAGTAACCATTAAACTTGGTCTGCTTTTGTGCCTTAGTGTTGTTATTGGGACTGCTCCTAGGACGTTTTTTGCTGTTTGTTTCTTTGTCTGTCTGAGGAGATTTTGCACATTGTTCTCCTTGGCTTTGAGTCACTTCTACATGGCTCCCATTTCTATTTTTGTGGAAGAAGCTATGATAGAAAACTTGCTGCGTAAATTTTTTTGTGGTTAGTTCCTTACTGCAGCGGTTATTTTGGCCAGTAGCATTCACTGGAGAGATAGCCTGGTTGCCCACTACCTCACAGTCTTCGGTAACATATTTCTCGCCTACAGGCCCGGGTACCTGTAAACGCCGGTCGCTAACCGGCAATTATCTACTAATTTTATAGGCAATTTCGGTTTCTGTTTAAGTGTCGGTAGTTTGTGGCTACAAGTGACTTATAAAATACTTTAAGTAGGAGTAGGTTACGTGTCGATAAATCACTAATAAATGAGGGGAAAAAAATTAACCGACTTCAAAACCCAGAAGTAATAATTGCGTCATTTAAGCCGCTGCCTATATCTATAATCAAAATATAACGAAAATCTCAAACCAATTTATAGATTCTTATGTGTTTGTTTGTTACTCTATAACAGCCGAACTAAAATAAAGTTAGTATGACCTTAACTAGTTATCACAAAATTTTGCGTATTGCCATATTTAGGCTTTTTATTATGTAGCTTTTTGACTACTAGTGCCGTATAATGTATAGGACGAGTAGGTTTATACGTGTCGATAGATCATTCTCTAGTCTCTCAGTCGATAAATCACACAATCGGTCAGATAACAAGAAATTTTAACAATTTAAATTACAGTTCCTGATATTAGCTTGTTCAGACAGCTATACTACTTTGTAATAATAGTGTAAATTCGCTTTTTTATTATTGGACTATAACAAACTATTCATAGCCATCCAGTACTATGCTAAGCAATTTCCCTTTATCATTAATAAACAAAGCACATGACGTAGATTTAAATTACCTTTACTTCTTTAGTGACTGGTATGAAATCCATTTCGAATATCGGGTTATCAGAGTGTCCAACAATAACGAAATAGTATGTTCCAGCCATTCTAGCACGATTTTATTCTATAGTGAGAAATGACTTGTATATAAAATTTTCATAAACCATTGAAGTTGTATTTTAATAGTTATCTCTTGTAAATCATTTATTCTTTTTCTTTAAATACTTAATATTACTTTATAAGAAAATCAACACAACACAAAACAGGCAACAGGAACAGCTGACATTTTATTTTTTTTGTGAGTTGAACATAATCAAAGAGTATATAATCATAATCACTACAAAATCACAGAACACTAATACTCCTAACATAATACAGAAATTCTATCAATCTGTGGTTGAAAAATAACAGAAAAATATTACCATAGACAATTTTTCTTGTAAACCTTATCATTCGAAGTAAAAGCGGCGCCAAAACTCATTTTAAATATTATTAAATATTTTAAGTCTGCAAAAAGCTGTGCATTTTGAATTATTAAAATAGTGAAATATAAACTGCGAAATCGAAAGATAAAGTATAAATAGTAAATAACATTAATATAAACATTTACTTGTTAAAATAAGCTTAACATAAAAATATAATAAATTTAATTAATTACAGAGATTAAAAACATGCAAATTCAAAATTTGAGGATATGGAGTGGCGGAAATTGGATAAAACAAAATTCAAAGTCCAATTTAATGTTAAGATTACATTACGATCAACTTCATATAACGTGTGAAGATAAAATTTTAGAATCACTAAATACTAATAAGAAACTCAAGGGCATTATTAAGGATGATATTTTAATTTTGATCATTAACGCAGATCAAGAGGCAAGTAATGTTTAAACTCTTCTTAACCGAGGAAAAAAACGAAGGAGGTTCTCAATTCGACGTGTATTTTTTGTGTATGACCAAGCATAACGTCTTACAGAGTAGTTCGATTTTGATAATTCTTTTTTATTAGAAAAGGAACAGTTCCAAAATGGCCACATCGTCATCGTGTTAGGATTTGATGATAAGATCGAGGAAAAATAGAAGGGATTCTTCAAATTTTATAGGCACACTTTCAGCAATTTCGGTATTTGTGTAAGTGTCGGTAGCTTTGTGGCTACAAGTAACTTATAAAATACTTTAAGTACGAGTAGGTAACGTGTCGATAAGTCACTAAAAAATAAGGGGAAAAAAATTAACCGACTTCAAAACCCATTAAGAAGTAGTAATAACTGCGTCATTTATAATATTAATAATAATAAAGCCTTTATTTATCCTTAATCTTCACAAAAGTATTCATATTTCTTAAACCTATTGTTAGTAAAGTACTTATCCTAAATTGTTAGTAATATGTACAATGTTGATATTGTTGATATAAGGATCCCTCAAACTCAATGGGTATAGGCCTCCCCCAGTTCCTTCCATTTGCCTCTATCTTTTGCCGTTAATAGCCATTGTGGGCCCGCTATACATTTTAAGTCGTCGCACCAACGAGACTTCGGACGTCCTACACTCCTTTTTCCGTTTGGTCCTGGCCATATGGTTGTGGTGTGAGTCCATCGTTTGTCTGTTGTTCTAGCGATATGGCCAGCCCACCTCCACTTTAGGTTTTGTGCTTGTTGCAAGGCGTCAGTTAACTTTGTCCTCTTCCTTATTTCTTTATTTTTCACTTTGTGGAGCCTGCGTAAATTCATTAAGCTTCTTTCCATCGCTCTTTGACAAATGGCTATTTTGTTCTTCACTTTGTTTGTATAGACCCACGTTTGACTTCCGTAAATTAAAGTAGGGAGTATACAAGTATCCATAACCGTTCTTGTAATGCCTAAACTGTATTTTCCTTTCATTATCTCTTTTTGAGACCAGTATTTATTCCAACCTAAAGCGATTCTTCTGTCCACTTCATCCTCTGTATTGGAATCTTTAAACGAGACTTGTTTTCCTAGGTATATGTAGGAATGTACGTATTCGATTTCGGTTTTGTTTAAATATATTTGTTTAGGAATACTGTTAGTCATAATCTGCGTCGCATGACTGCGTCATTTAACTACTTTAATTTACGTAAGCATATCTATGAAGCCGCTGCCTATACCTATAATCAAAATATATCGAAAATCTCAAACCAATTTAGGCTCCAAGCTCGGTTAAGATAACCGCCCGATTTACGTCCTTAACCGGCGTACGGGTTGTCGTGAACAATAAATTTTACGTTTAGCTTATGTTAACCGTTGGTAATGATAACCGAAATCTTGGTGCACACAGGCCTTATAGATTCTTACGCGTTTGTTTGTTACGCTATAACAGCCGACACAACTACGACAATAAAGTTAGTATAACTTTAACTGGTCATTACAAAATTTTGCATTTTGCTATATTTATGCTTTTTATTTAGCCGTTATTTGCAATTCCACCTGATGGCAAGTGATTATGCAAACTTTGGAAGTGGGCTAATTTGTTTAGCGGTTAGCGGTACGGCTTTGTCAGTAGGGTAGTAGACAGACCTGGACAATTTCATAACGAACCCGGAGCCTTTAACTTATAAATTTATAACGCATACCATATATACTGAGTTTTTCTTTTTTATATCGCTTCCTGATATTAATGTACCGATGATGTTTTCTGCTGTAACTTATTATGTTTTGCTCATGAAAATATTCTTAACATGCTTTTTATCACAAACAGATAAGGAAAATTAAGTTTCAAATAAAAGAAAACTTAACGCAATGTCTGAAAGAATTGAAATCTCGATTCCCAATAGTGAGCTATGGTACGATGGCCAGTAAATGTAAAATTACGACAAAATATGAAAACTTAGAAGACTTTTTTAAGAAGGCTTTGGAAGGCAAAGGTTCGAAAATTTAGTTTTGACATCTATAAAAGTTATAGATAGGCCGGCACAGGTCGCCTGGTAAATGTAAAACATGTTAATATTACAATTTATTATAGCATAACATCATGTTTGTTATGTTTTAGGTACATATAAAATAGTCATTGTATTGTAGTGCGTAGCAATACAATTTGCCGTCACGCTTTCGAGTCGGCTGCAAGGCGCGCAAATAAATTTTTCACTTGAAAAAATGTATTAGGTTGCAACAAATGGAATTGGTTAAACACTGACTTATTTTGTTTTCAGTTAATTTAAGCACATTACCGATGCCTGGAAACTATAAGAATTTTGTAAAGCTGTGTTTACTCGATCCAATGTTCCCCAAATTAGTAAAAGAAACAAAGCAAATACTTGATTCAGAA
The DNA here is from genome assembly GCA_034621355.1 of Mycalesis mineus. Classification (NCBI taxonomy): domain Eukaryota; kingdom Metazoa; phylum Arthropoda; class Insecta; order Lepidoptera; family Nymphalidae; genus Mycalesis; species Mycalesis mineus. The sequence continues at coordinate 12,986,354 of CM067902.1, forward strand.
ATACTGAGCAAAGATTCATTGATTTAGATTTTCGTTTTTAATTGTACTGTAAGGAATTAAATAAGTACATTTTCTTAATAATTAATTAGAATTTTATTGCAAATTATATTTAGTGCTATTTTTGAGGTAATGAAAAAATAGAACATTTTTAAAAGTATGATAGCAGTAATGCCCACCAACCTCCGTAAAGAAGATAGGCACTTACAGAAAAAGAAGGCTAAAATTCAAACACGGTGATATAAAATGTTAAATATCTATTATATTACGTATTCCGTATCTATTATATTATTTATATTATGTATATATATGTATTTGTTGTCCTTAGGTGACTACTTGATTGCCATAATTTTGTTTCTTGCTTGACATAAAGAAAAAAGATGCAAAGAACGAAACTTTTGAATATTTTTTGTACGTTCAATTCGATTGAGGCCTATTAAATTAAAAAATCAAAAAATATTAATGTGTTGAGTCGTGTAGAAGTAGTCGGAATCTGTGGACACTCAAAAAAGCTAGAGCCCATAGTCGTTACGTAAGCTGTTTAAAAGAAACGCACGTTGACATGACACTCATGACAGTGGATTTGAATTTGAATTTCGAAACGTATTCTTGTTTGTTCAGAATTAGTAATCGGTTTAATTTAAATCCTACAATTATTATCTATGTTTTAAATATTTGAAATCATTAAAATTGATAAAATTCAAGCAGTGAAATCAGAAAAATAGAAGTTATATTTTTAACTTCTTTATTAACTGTGACCGGAATCCGGATTACTTGACGAAAATGATGCCCAACAGATATGGTTCAGGAAATCCGTCATCTATACGAAAATCCAGGTAAAAATTAAAAAATAATTAGTTGTATTTATTTTAGAAAACAACGTTCGTGCGTTGTACTTAGGAGATTGATTTAAGAGTAATTTTTTGCACTGTTTATATATAATTCTGTTTTCAGTGCATCCTTCTTATCTCATAGGTTTCGTAGTACCACTAACGTTTAAATAAAGTGTTGCTGTTGAAAATGCCAATATAGAAAATCCCATTAATAATTTTTTAACAGCTTATTTTGTTTTTCAGACTAGACAACCCTTCTGGGAGTAAAGCCTCATTACTGCCAGTGCGTCGCCCGGGCTCCACAGATCGAGCCTCGACTGATCGTCGTCCGTCAACAACCAGTGGTCGTTCCAGTAGCGCAGAACCAGCCCGGAGCACCTTTAATGCACCGCGCTATAGTAAAGAAGCTTCTGCTACTAAATTACCTGCTAATAAGGTACACAGACAAGAAACCACTAGCCTCTGCTTGAGACTTCATTCCAATGTAAAAGTTTTTCTGTTTTTTTTTTATCTACTACAAGTTGGCCCTTGACTACTATTACACCTGATGTTGTGATGATGCAGTCTATGAAAGAAGAGGTTTACTTTGTTAGGGTTAGGATGAAATCCAAAACCCTTTTGGTGTCTACATGATATAGTATGGGAACACTAAATGGCTGAATCTTTGTCGGTAGGGAGGTAACTAGCTATGGGGAAATCCTTTCACCAGTCAGTTGGTCTGACAAATTAGGAAATCTCAATATGCCCCATCAGGAACTAAACCCAGGAACTCCATTTTATAATTCCCCCCCTTCATACCACTGCTCCATGGAGACCATGAAAAAGTTCCACTATAAGATCAATTTAAAATGAATAATTTCAGAGATCTCGCTCGCAGACAGGAGAGTACAAGTATCAACTTGGAGCTTCCACCCCTTTGCGCAGCAGCCAGTACTCCAGACCCACTACTACACCGTTAGTTAGTATTCATTAATAAATTTTTCTGTTGGACTTATAATTACCGATACTATTCAAAAATAGAAAGGGTCTACAACAGTACATGGATGATTGAAAAGTAGTTTCATACCTTTAAAGCCTTTTAAGGGATTCTTGTATATATTTTACCCCCACCACTTATCAAGAGTTACAAAGTTGCAAGCCTCCCAATCCCTGATATTAATGTCAAATCGGCAAATTTTCAAAATGCATACTTCAGCTAACTGTAACTATGTAGAGTATTCAAGATCGATATTAAAATATTTTTATGGGTTGTCGTAAATGACCCAATGTGTCCAATAAAGAGCTCATACTTGGTGGTGGTTGTACAACTATATAAAAAGTATACTTATAAATTACCATTAATCATGTTAATTATGTTAATTATAATTAATTATGTTCAGTTATACAAAGCTGTTATAAAATGTTGACTCTTCCAGAGGACTCCTGAGGAACGAAGCAGGCGCTGGGAGAACTGCCTCGAGAGGGCTTTGGCATTTGTTACTGTTAAAGATCAAAGGTTACTTTTGTTTACTTAAACACTAACAGTGCGTAGTTCCCGTAGGAGTATCAGTATATCATATTATCTTGGTCTTTCTTCTTCTTTCTTGCCTCCAACCCAACATTAAGCTTTGCCCAAAATTGCCATTAATTGTTTGTGGAATTGAAACCTTCAATCGAGGCACTCTTGTCTCATCTTTGGGGAGTGACAACACCGATTGGGCTTGGTACTTAACCAGGATGTGCATTTAGCAACATGATTGTCGTATGGTCATTGGAAGTGCCTCGATTAGATAGCCCACACAATGAAAGATTTCTTACAGAATTTTGTCCTGTGGACAAGCATAGACGGAGTTAAATGACGAAATTGTCTTAATTCTGACTGCACTCCCAGAATCGTAAATCTCTCCTTAAGATACAAAGGCCTCACTACATACATACATTGTACTCTCGCCAGGCCCATATCGACCGTGGCCTGGCAACGCGCGGAGTACTCCCGCGTGTGCGAGGCGCTGGGCGCGCGCGGGGCGGGCGGCGCGGCTCTGGTGCGACCACTCACCATCGCGCGCTTCGTCGACATCGTGGCGGATCTGCTGACCGCCATTATAGGCGACCCGCGTCTCACCACTGATAATTATGTCACTAAGGTATGATAGCAGTTTATGTTATATAATACAAGTTGCCCTTTACAGCGCATCTGCTTTCCGTTTCTAGATGTCAATGTACCAGAGAATACTATATTCATACAATATTTCAAAGCATTTTAGAAATGTTACTGAATAATGAATGAATACCAGTTACAGAAGTAAATAAAGGACTCAGTTCTAGCTAGCTATCCTAAATTCCAACTACATATAATTAATTTTTATAGATAAGCTTGTTTACGGTGATGATGATGCGACGATTATGATGGCTGGTTTTGTCCCCAGCTGCCGCATTTGGCCAAGAAGCTGCTGTACCCCAGCCCTGTGTCCAAGTCTTGGCTGAAGACCGTCAATACGCTGCACGCATTCCCGCAGGCGCTGGCGCTCATCGCCTATCTGTTGGACATGGCAACACATTGCGTAAGTCATATCTATACACACACTTGGCCAAGTAGCTGCTGTACCCCAGCCCTGTATCCAAGTCTTGGCTGGAGACCGTCAATACGCTGCACGCATTCCCGCAGGCGCTGGCGCTCATCGCCTATCTGTTGGACATGGCCACACATTGCGTAAGACTTATCTACCCACACACTTGGCCAAGAAGCTGCTGTACCCCAGCCCTGTGTCCAAGTATTGGCTGAAGACCCTCAATACGCTGCACGCATTCCCGCAGGCGCTGGCGCTCATCGCCTATCTGTTGGACATGGCCACACATTGCGTAAGTCATATCTATACACACACTTGGCCAAGAAGCTGCTGTACCCATGCCCTGTGTCCCAGTCTTGGTTGAAGACCATCAATACGCTGCACGCATTCCCGCAGGCGCTGGCGCTCATCGCCTATCTGTTGGACATGGCCACACATTGCGTAAGTCATATCTATACACACACTTGGCCAAGAAGCTGCTGTACCCATGCCCTGTGTCCCAGTCTTGGTTGAAGACCGTCAATACGCTGCACGCTTTCTCGCAGGCGCTGGAGCTCATCGCCTATCTGTTATATCGTGTCTATACACACACTTGGCCAAGAAGCTGCTGTATCCTAGCCCTGTGTCCAAGTCTTGGCTGAAGACCGTTAATACGCTGCACGCATTCTCGCAGACGCTGGCGCCCATCGCCTATCTGTCATATCGTGTCTATACACACATTTGGCCAAGAAGCTGCTGTACCCATGCCCTGTGTCTGGGCAGAAGACAATATAGCAGAACGTGCCGCAGTTCTGCTCAGTTCAAGGTCTTCAAATAGGTTATTAAGCGATAATACTGATATACCTCTCGTACCCACTTGTACTGCATATGAACTAACTCGAGCAATTTTTAGTTAGTGAATTATCGTTTTCAGCAATTGCCAGTGTCGGATGACTGGTTGTACATAGCCAAGGACGAGGTGTCGCAGCTCAAGAGGGAATACCTCAACAAGTGCTGGTTTCGGTATGCTTCATTATTATTTAACAATAACTCTTCAGCAGTAGTGCCTAGTAAGTTTCAAAAATTAAATTGAAAATAATATAACGTAAAAGATTATAATAACGATAAATAAGCTTGAGAATAAAATGCTTTATATGGCAGATGATAACAAAAAATCCTTACTGAGTTTGGATCGTTGAGGAGCTCATCAACAATCCAGACGCGTTTGGAACCCTTTACTTTAAAATGAATAATGTATGGAAACGCTTTAAATTAATAATGTATAAATACTAATTGATGACGCCCGCTAATTCGACCGCGTGCAATTTTGTTTTGTCAGGCTCTAGACTATTTCTGTACCAAATTTTATCTTAATCAGTTCAGCAATATATGCGTGACTTATTTTACTTTACTAAACAGACCAAGTTACGTTTACTTTATAGATTCAAAATAATCTTAATGATTTAATTTATTTTGACATTAACTTTCGCCTTTAAAGTACATGCTAATAATTGCGTAGTTGTCTACTTTCAAATAGCGGCCTATACATTGTAACGACGAATAGCTTCAAAAAAATAGATGCTTATAAATTGTCTCGACGAATAGCTTCAAAACAATAGATGCTAATAAATTGTCTCGACAAATAGCTTCAAAACAATAGATGCTAATAAATTGTCTCGACGAATAGCTTCAAAAAAATAGATGCTAATAAATTGTCTCGACGAATAGCTTCAAAACAATAGATGCTAATAAATTGTCTCGACGAATAGCTTCAAAACAATAGATGCTAATAAATTGTCTCGATGAATAGCTTCAAAACAATAGATGCTAATAAATTGTCTCGACGAATAGCTTCAAAAAAATAGATGCTAATAAATTGTCTCGAAGAATAGCTTCAAAACAATAGATGCTAATAAATTGTCTCGACGAATAGCTTCAAAACAATAGATGCTAATAAATTGTCTCGACGAATAGCTTCAAAACAATAGATGCTAATAAATTGTCTCGACGAATAGCTTCAAAACAATAGATGCTAATAAATTGTCTCGACGAATAGCTTCAAAACAATAGATGCTAATAAATTGTCTCGATGAATAGCTTCTATTATGTCCAAATAATACGAGTTTATATTGTAGATACGTTTATTGAGCTAGGTAGCAAAACATGACAGTCATAATGTGTAATTATTTAGTACTACCCACTTAATTTAACTTTGTTAAGAAAAGTTAAAGAAATGATGTAGATTATAAATATATTATACATGACATACCTTCCCCCCAAGTATAATCATTAAACTTTATTACACTAAACTAATATATAAACTAAACTTTGAGACTTTAAATCAACAAATGTACACGCTAAGTATTTTGAAAGTATCTAACTAAACTTAAATAATTAATTAAACAATTCAACTAAACTAAATAAATCATCCTCCTCATTAGGCCTGCTATATGGCACTTTATGATAAATATTTCTTTTACTTCTAATTTTTCCCCCACACATTTGAACATCTGAGGATTTAGGTATACCTAACATCTCCTCCCATTTTTCTGAACTAGGTATTTCAACAATTGGGTCTTTCTCTATTTCATTTTCAGGAGAGTCTGTCAAATCCTGATTTCCTTCTTTTTGATCCTCTTCCGGAGACTTTGTATCATTAATTATAACTTCATTATTTTCACTGGTTTCAGCCTCGTTTCTTATTTTAATAATCTGATCAATATGACGTCTTAAAACTGTTCCATCTCCTGCTTGCACTCTGTAACTAGACGGGCCATCCTTCTCCACCACTTGGCCTGGTAACCATTTTGGTCCAGTATTATAATTTCTATACATGATATTTTGTCCAACATTAGTTTGTCTATTTTGTTGCTGTGCGTTTTTTATGACTTGGCATTCTATTTTTCTATGTTGTATATTGTCTGGATGTAAAGTGTCCATAACTGTTCGGAGACGTCTGTTCATCAAAAGTTCTGAAGGACTCTTATTTGTCGTTGAGCATGGTGTTACGCGTAGGCCTAATAGCATCTTTGGAATCTTCACTTCCCATGATCCATCCATCTTTCTTAGTTTTTCTTTAACCGTTTGTACCATCCACTCTGCCAAGCCGTTGGTGGCAGGATGATAAGGTGCAGACCTCACATGATTTATCTTATTGGACTCTAAAAATAATTTCATTTCTCTGGATGTAAAAGATGTGCCATTGTCAGAGACCAAGGTTTCACAAATACCATGTGTAGCAAACAAGTTTCTTAAGTGGTTGATTACTGTTGTTGAATTTGTATTATTTACTAACAGCACTTCAGGCCATTTAGAAAAGGCATCAACAACAATGAGAAAAATTTTATTCATAAATGGTCCTGCAAAATCTATATGTAGTCTGGACCATGGTCTTGAAGGAAGAATCCATTCATGAGATGACTTCGGAGGCATGTGTCTATTTTCTAGACACTTGGTGCAATTCTGAACAAGTTGACATATGTCATCATTCAATTGTGGCCACCAGACATAACTCCTAGCCAATGCCTTAGTGTGTACAATTCCGTTATGCGTAGTATGAAGCATGCTGAGTATGGCTTGTCGGAGGGGTGTTGGTATAACGACACGACAGCCTAATATTATACACCCGTCCTGTAGCGACAACTCTGATCTATGCAACCAATAGGTTCGTAGATCACTATCGGTCACTTTAGCTGGCCATCCACAATGTAAAAAATGAACAACTCGGGAAAGTGTCTGGTCTTTCATAGTTTCAGAAGCTATCTCCTTAGCAGTGTAGGGAAAATCTTCCATATTCTCTGCCATTAGCAATATTTCATACAAAGATTGATCCTCTTGCTCTGGCACTGGCAGTGGCCATCGACTTAAACTGTCTGCATTGCCAATTTCAGACCCCGGCCGATAAGTAATATTATAATCATGTGCTGTTAATGCTATGGCTATTCTTGTCAATCGAGGTGACAACATAGATGGCATAGGTCGTTTAGGATCAAATATTCCCAGTAAAGGTTTGTGGTCGGTCACTACTGTAAAATGTCTACCAGCTAAATAATTGTGAAATTTTTTTATGCCAAACATAATTGCGGTAGCTTCCTTGTCTAATTGTGAATATCTTCTTTCATGTGTATTTAATGTCCTAGAGCTCAATGCAATTGGCCGTTCATATCCATCATCCATGATATGCGATAGTACTGCTCCAACGCCATATTCAGAACTATCACATGTGAGAATTACTTGTTTATTCAAATCATAATGAACCAATGTAGTTTCAAACGTAAGTAACTGTTTAGCTTTATTAAATGCATCTTGTTCACTCTGAGTCCATCGCCATGTTTGAGACTTATCTAACAGTCTGTGTAATGGTTCCAATATAGTTGCCTTGTGTGGTATAAACCTTTCATAGAAGTTATACAAGCCTAGAAATGCTTGCAATTCTTGTACATTTCTTGGTTCGGGCGTCTTCAAGATAGCTTCAACTTTACTTGGAGCTGGATGTATACCATTTCCATTAATCACAAAACCCAAAAATTCTACTTGTTCCTGAGCAAATTTACATTTATTCTTGTTAAGATGGAATCCAGCTTTCTGTATACGATTTAGAACCTTTTCAAGTCTCTGTTGCATGACCAGTATTGTAGGACCACCTACAATAATGTCATCAATTAAAACTGCAACTCCCTGGATTCCCGCCAATAATGATGTCATAAGTCTCTGGAATATTCCTGGGCATGCTTTGACTCCAAAAGGTAACCGATGAACTGAGTATAGGCCCTTGCAAGTGTTTAATGTCAACATTTTAGCAGTTTTATCATCGACTTTTACTTGAGTGTAGGCTCTGTCAAGGTCTAAGGTGGTAAAAAACTTAGCACCTGCCACAGTAGCAAATACCTCATTGGCTGAAGGCATAGGATAAGTGTCCGATTCAGTAACTTGGTTGACTGTACTACGGTAATCTCCACATAAGCGGATATCCCCGGACTTCTTTATTATTGGCACGACTGGTGTTGCCCACTCTGAAAAAGATGTTGGTCGCAGTACACCTTCTTTCACCAGCCGGTCAATTTCTTGTTCCACTCTAGACTTAATAGCATATGGTACTGGACGAGCTTTTAGAAATCTCGGTGTAGCATCTGGTTTGAGATGTATGGTGACAGGGTCACCCGTATATGTTCCCAGCCCATCATTAAATATGTCACTATACTTTGAAATAGTCTTATCAATGCTTACAAGATCACTGCTAGATATAAAATTAATGTTCAATGATATATTCAACGGGCTCAACCAATCCCGTCCTAGGAGATTGGGGCCACATCCTTTTGCTATGATTATATTTAGAGTACATTTTATATTTCTGTACTGAACATGAAGTTTAGCTTGTCCGAGTAATATCACTGGTGTACTTGTCCATGTGCGTAGAGTAAGTGATACTGGTTGAATGGTGATGCATTGGTTTTGGTGTTTTATTTTCTTCCAAGTGTATTCATTCACCAAAGAGAAACTCGCCCCTGTATCTACCTGCATTACAACAGGGATATTCTCAATTAACAGTTCAACCACAAATGGTAATACTTTAGTTTGGGATTGGACGCTATAAATTCCATTCAGATGTGTATCTGTCTCCTCAGTGAAATTTATATTTTTCTTAAAGGATTTCTTTTTTAATAAGCAGATTTTTTCAATGTGACCCTTTTTGGAACAAAATCGGCAGCTGGCATTAATAAATCGACATTGACCGCCGTGACGATCACCACACCGGTAACATAGACGCTTGCTTGTCTGAGATTGTACTGCATTTACATCCATGGCTTCCACTGGGGAACTTAGAGATGAATTTTGTGTACTTTGGCTACTGCTTTCTATGCCAACAGAAGATTGAATCATCTGACAATCTTTTCCCGCCGTCTCGGCGGCTAACATAGCTTCGATAACATCTTGATAACGTAGATTATCTTTTTTCAAAAGATCGTACTGCAAACGACGATCTTTCATTCCACAAACGAGCCGATCACGTAGCATCCGTTCTAAATCCACAAAATTACAGTTTGAACTAATTCTTCGCAGCTGTGCAATGTATTCGGACGCCGATTCATTTGTACCTTGGTTACGTGTATAGAACCGGTATGACACGGAAATTTCATTTGGTTTCGGGCTATAATGTTTTGTTAAGATTGTTTCAATTTCCAAAAATGTCACATCACTAGGTTTTCTTGGTGTAATTAACGCTAAAAACGTCTCGAAAACTTCTGGACCACACACAGTAAAGAAATTCGCTCGTTTGGCGCCATCCAACATGATGCCATTTGCCTCAAAACAAAACTTTAACCGGTCAATGTAATTGTCCCATATGTCGACTTTTGGATTAAATTCACTGAATTTCACTGCTTGATGATCCATTTTAATCAAATTTTCGCCTCGTCGCCACTATTATGTCCAAATAATACGAGTTTATATTGTAGATACGTTTATTGAGCTAGGTAGCAAAACATGACAGTCATAATGTGTAATTATTTAGTACTACCCACTTAATTTAACTTTGTTAAGAAAAGTTAAAGAAATGATGTAGATTATAAATATATTATACATGACAGCTTCAAAACAATAGATGCTAATAAATTGTCTCGACGAATAGCTTCAAAAAAATAGATGCTAATAAATTGTCTCGACGAATAGCTTCAAAACAATAGATGCTAATAAATTGTCTCGACGAATAGCTTCAAAACAATAGATGCTAATAAATTGTCTCGACGAATAGCTTCAAAACAATAGATGCTAATAAATTGTCTCGACGAATAGCTTCAAAAAAATAGATGCTAATAAATTGTCTCGACGAATAGCTTCAAAACAATTGATGCTAATAAATTGTCTCGACGAATAGCTTCAAAACAATAGATGCTAATAAATTGTCTCGACGAATAGCTTCAAAACAATAGATGCTAATAAATTGTCTCGACGAATAGCTTCAAAAAAATAGATGCTAATAAATTGTCTCGACGAATAGCTTCAAAACAATAGATGCTAATAAATTGTCTCGACGAATAGCTTCAAAACAATTGATGCTAATAAATTGTCTCGACGAATAGCTTCAAAACAATTGATGCTAATAAATTGTCTCGACGAATAGCTTCAAAACAATTGATGCTAATAAATTGTCTCGACGAATAGCTTCAAAACAAATGATGCTAATAAATTGTCTCGACGAATAGCTTCAAAACAATAGATGCTAATAAATTGGCTTGTAGTATATGTTAATAAATGAATGTATAGGTTCCAGGACCCCAACGGTGCTCAAATGGAGGAAATAGATGAGGAATACCTGGCCAAGCTAAACGCAGCGCTGGGAGGCGACGATGACAAAATAAAACAGCTGGAGCAGAATGTCAAGAGTGAGTTATGTTACAAGTATTTTATTTGCACTAAAATATTTTTGAAGCAGCATAGGTACTACACAAATTATTGATTTTTCTAGTTATACGTATACAAGCAGTCGCCTTCGACTTCGTCCGCGTAAAAACCCCTTTGGTACCCTTTTAATTTTAAAGACAGACTTTCATATAAAGTGTGCTCTTTCCCCGCTACCACTCTCAATTTAATTTTTTTATAGTTTCCCGTCAAGCAATATCCTCCGTCCCGTCCCGTGTACTAAAGCTCTACATTTTTGTTAAACATTGTACGATATTACAGTACATTAACATTAACAATATAAATTTATGGCAAGCTAATGTGTATAGCTTGTATTCAATAGTCTATTTCACTTTCGAGTCTAGCTTTCATAATAAACAAAATAATTTACAATCCGACATGCCGATCTAGAGATTAGTCTGTTTAAACAAACGAACAAACTTTTTCGTATATTATATAAATATGGTCTGCCATGCTAAATAAATTGAAAGAAAAGATGAAAGATCGAATTCTCAAAGAATATCAGTACCAAAATGTTGGCCCTTATGCTGAGCACATGTCTGAGTGTCCTCGATCACTGAGTGACATTATTAAAATGTGTACAGAGTTGGAGCTGTGTCTGCAAGACGAGGAGGAGCTGGCGGCGCGCGCGGACGAGGCGCGGCGCGTGGAGCGGCGCGACGCGCTCGCCGCGGAGCTGCGCAGCGTGCGCGCCGAGCGGCGTCGAGTGGAGGCCGAGCTGGCGACGCTGCAGGCGCGCAGCCACGACCAGAGCGAGGCGATCCGCCAGCTCGACGCGCAGATCGAGCGCGCCAGGTGATGCTTCACCGACACACCAGCACCTCTACGGCATCGCACCACACCCGGTCGACCCACCACTTGACTCGACTTGATACTTCCGGATTTGACTAACTCGGACCCTTACGGTAAAAGCCTCAGTCCTAAAAGGAGCTGAAATAATCACCGGAGGAGAAAAGTTCTTCGCGCCTGACCCAGGGTAATGTACCCGTATTCCATTCCCCGGAAGAAAGCCGTGAGAAGAAGACCATCACGTACTGTTTAATCAAATGCTAATGACCTTAACCTATATGTGGGGGCATGTTGTTGCATATCAGTTACATAGTTTGTACTCATTTTTGAAATATTCACAGTGCTGAGAAAGAATTACTGCAGACGGAGTTGGAGCAGCAGCCGCTGTCCGTGGAGGAGCGCACGAGGCTGCTGGACGAGGTGGACTACGCCGCCAGGGTGCACGACTCCAAGCGAGCGCTGGCCGAACAGATCTCCAAGGTGAGCGCGTCGGCCGGGGCAGGCCGCCCAGCCGCAGACAGTCGCTGAACTGGGCGCGTGTTGCAGATGCTGACGAGCAAGGAGACGGAGCTGGCGCAGTGGCAGAAGCGCACGCTGGACTGCTGCGTGGAGTTCAAGCGCGGCCTCATCCACCTCGGCGCGCAGCTGCCCGCGCTCGCCAGCCTCGCCATCGACGAGAAGTAATGCTCTT